>JAWNOR010000239.1:0-224060 GCA_035045885.1 Drosophila borealis | reverse complement strand
GAAATGTTATACCTTTTTGAATTCGTAGGGATCCCTACTATCAATCTGCATTCAAACATTTGGGTTAAAAAAAGTGGTTGACCAAAAACCGATTCGTTTGTAAAGTCAACCTTTTTTGATGATTTTTTGGATTATCGCGGCCAAATAATGTCCGATTTGGGAATTTTATATCATTTTGGACTCATTAGGATCAGTACTATCGATTGGCATCAAAAAAATAAAAATCTAAATTTTGACCGAAATCATCAAAATGGCAAGGGGTTACATCACGTTTTTTCTTAAATTCGGGGTCGGTTCGAAAATCAAAACTTTTTTGATGATTTTCATTGAATATCTCGGGTAAACACAGTCAGATTTTGAAATGTTATACCTTTTTGAATTCGTAGGGATCCCTACTATCAATCTGCATTCAAACATTTTACAAATCGATGGGTTAAACAAAGTTTTTGTCCAAGATTTACAATTGACATCTATTATTGCGTTTTTCACAGAATGGCACAAGTTTCTAGACGACATAGTTCGCTAGATTCGCAGAGTCACCATCTATCGATTTAAGGATATGGGGTTATTTAAGTATCCAGAACTTTTCAAAGGCTCTTCCTGTTTGTTACTAATACGAGAAGGAGCACAGAGAAACTCACCTTTAAGAAAACATTTTTTGGAAGTGTGTTGAGCACGAACATATCAATCATTCAATCGGCCATTCAGTCAATCCGTCAGGCAGCAGAGATTTATATATTTAGATGCGAAGTGACGTCATCCGGGGCCGGACGAGCCCCCGGCAGCGTCAGCTGAGAGCGTGCCGCCCACGCGGTCAATTATTTTCTCACCCTATTCTCTCTCTCGCTCTCTTGAAACCGTTATTCGTATTCGTTGCCGGGCCGCAACGCTTACTCACAAGCCAAACATTGCCACGCATTGCCGAAAGAAGTCGAAATAAACTCTTGACGTCGTCGTCGCCGTCGTCGTCGCTTGCGCTGCCGGCGTGCTGAGCTGATTATGTGTTTAGCGAGGCGGCATTCGGTCAGTACCTTGTGCGCTGTCGAAGAGAACGCATGTGCAGAGACCAGAAACCAAATAGATAAAACTATATATACGACAATTTGAGAAAGCTTAGCCAAAAGTCATTAGCCAGTAGCACGTTTTTGTGATAATGTTTAAAGGTGTACCAACGCTTGCGAATTTGAATTTGCGCTTGCTAACCGGCCACGCGGCCAAGGGCCGTGAGTTTTCCGCCGCACTGATTAATGGCCAGGTGCTGGTGCGACGCACTAAGGCTACGGCAACATCCCTCGACCTGGCCGACGCCAATGGCAAACGCAGCAAGATCGACGTCGATGTCTACAGTGAGCAGGAACTGCTGAAACGCGCAAAGTTTGGGCATACGGGCTACGAGGTGCAGCAGAAAATCGCCAACGAGGTGAGTTAATCAGGACACCCAACCACGACCACGAAGGTGGATTAATCAGGACACCCACCCAACCAGCTGATATCATGTTTTCGGGGGTTGTCGCTACGCAAGCCACAACAAACAGGCTTTATTTGTTTGGGCCTCAAACATTTTTGCATCACATAATTATTGATTTTTACAATGCCCATTAAATCCCACACTTTTCAGTTTATAAATACATACGTGCCATTTGGCGAAATTCGCTGGAAGCAATTCATACCATTTATATAAGTCTGGAGTTGAATTACATTAGAAATATGTTACGGCCAGACGGGCAAATATAAATATATAAAACATGCTTTTAGACAGACAGCCAAGTTCTTATCTAGGTGCCCCTTGAATTTACCTAAAAGTTACGTGCGTTTACCTTGTTATCTTATCAGAGAGAGGGGCATCTGGTTGAGTCAAGCCATGACTACTGGAAAATTGCATTGGGAAATTAATCGTGACGTTTTCACTATTCTATCAAGATAATGAAATTATGATGTGTGTCCATCTATAAGCACAATTACATAGTTACCATAAATACAGAAGTGACAGGCCTCATCTTGATCCATGAATGATTTAATTGTTGTTCAGATACATATATACATATTTTCATAATATTTGCTTGGCACTAATTCATGATTCAGATATGTGTTAACACGCAGAATCTCGAAATGCCAAAGTCACGAGAAAAATGTCACACAAAAAGAAATCCCAGCGAGCGTTAAAAGCTATACACACACTCACACACACATATACTAAATATGTATTAATGTGTGTTTATACATATATCGCATAACATATAAACATATCTAAACATGTGGGCCTTTGCGAATTTTGATTAGCACTGGGCACTATCGCATGGAACTCGAGCGCCACAGCAGAGACCTATTAAATAGAGAACTGGTCTCGCATGTACATTAAATCAATGAATATAAAATCAAATGCTTATATATTCTGGCTTTTGGCGTGTCTTGAGGTCCACTCCAAGTTTTGATAGCGCGCACTTTTTGGATCTATAGAAAATACATATTATCAATTATGGAAAATAAAAATGTACAATACTAAAGTAAATATAGATCATCTATAATTCAGAGCTTAATAATTGGGTTGCCATCAAATGTTTTTATATTCTGGTTTTTGGCGTGTCTTGAGGCCCACTCCAAGTTTTGATAGCGCACACTTTTCGAATCTATAAGATACTAATTATTATCAGTTTTGGAAAACAAGTATTTATAATACTAAAGTAAATATAAACAGTCTAAAATTGAAAGTTAAGTAATAGGGATGCCATCAAATGTTTTTATATTCTGGCTTTTGGCGTATCTTGAGGTCCACTCCAAGCTTTGATAGGGCACACTTTTTGCATCCATAAGATACTACCTATTATCATTAATGGAAAACAATAACCAACATTGGATCTTATTATACTAAAGTAAATATAAATAATCCAAAATTCAAGGCAAAGTTAATTATTTGGGCTGCCATCGCTAGCTACCTGGCTGCTTACCTGGCGTGGAAACGTTTACGTTTCGTTGCCATGGAAGAAAATATAATTCTTGGAGACATGCCTATAAAGATACACACTCGCACACACACACACAGAGGCACATGTCTAGCTACCAGTTTTTGTTCAGATATGTGTGCTAAAATATTTTTGTTGGCACTTGACAAAAAACAAGCCCCTCGCATTTGTTGCTGTGGCTATTTCTGAGAGCGTCGAGCAGCACATAAACAAATGCAACTTATGAGAAAAACACACACACACACTCACGCACACACAGATACTTTAAGTACTTATTTTGTACTTTTTGGTTTATTTATAATTTTCAATTGTTTTTTTGCGCTGCGTGCGTCAATATCTTGCGGATACTCTTCATTTCGTTTGTGAAAGCTGTCATATGGCAAGATCTGCAAAAAAAAATAAAAATAAAACAAAGGTGATTATTTTGTTTGTTTAAAGTGGCTGCAGTTGGTTTCCTTTATGGTTATTGTTATTACACAGTTATTAGCAATAAAAAAGCCGCAGCTGTTCTTGTCAGACTTTCCTTCACATGACTCTGTTTGCCGAGCCCCCCTCCACAAATAGCACGTGCTAAGTTTTTTAGAGGCAACTACTAAACAACTAAAAAGTCGGCCTTAAATCACTTCTTTTTTTTTCAATTATTTGCCCGTTCAATTAACAAATTGACGTCCCGCTGTCGTCGGGCAGCCGAATTGGACTCCAGGTGAGCATCTGCCAACAGCACGGGCTGATGTCATCCGGCACCTGAGCTAATCCAATATCCGTAGCCAGGTGTTCAATTGCAAATCAATTAGATTAGACCGGCAATTCCGAACTGTCTCTGAATGAATTTAATCTGTTAGAGTATTCAATATTTGATAAGCAATTGCTTAAGATTGGAGATTGTAGCTCTTGAAAGAGATCTTTAATTAAATTGAAAAAAAAAACCAAAATGGGTAAATGCTTTTAGCATAAAATTAAATGAGTTCTCTTTGCAAGAGAATTTGAGAATAAGAGTCAAGGAGAAGAGAAGAGAAAGTAAATTGTGTTAAACAAAAGCAATAAAATTAATAATAATTATTATAAATTTTAATTTATATAAATTTATATAATAATTATTAATCTAATTTTATTATTATCATATGTATAGAACAAAGTTGTTATAAACTTTAAGCTTAGCTTTTGAAATGGAACTTGTTATTCCGAATGTTTGACCTTCGGCTGCAGAGTTCGAACCCGCAACCTTGCTCTTTATTTGTCTGTCGAACTAAGAAGGTCACTCAGAGATCGCATAGCGCATAAATGCAGAAAATAAACCCAATTTGCATATAAACAAAAACTATTTAATAATTATTAAGAAAAAGTTTCGTATCTGCAATAACTAAAAAAAAAACATAAGAATATCCAGCTGAAGATCGTGAATTAATTAGAGATATTTCATTTAGCGAATTATTCACTAAATATTTAAAAATCATAGCAAGCTTGGCACTTTTATCTAATTTTCCAACATTTAAATAGAGCATGTTACACAATTTATATAAAGTATATATGAATATATTTACTTTCATAGCGTGCTTATAGATCAATAAGTGAATTTATTCGCTATATATTTAAAAATCTTTCAGTTAGTAAATTATTCCCTTAATATTTAAATATCAAAGCAAACCTGTCACCTTAATCTAATAAATCAACAGCTAAATAAAATAGGTTAAAATATTTAAAAGAAGTATTAATGAATATATTCACTATATTCATATATTAAGCATATTTATAGATCAATTAGTGAATTTATTCGCTATATATTTAAATATCATTCCTTTGGTAATTAAATATCAAAGCAAGCCTGGCACTTCAATTTAAATCTGCAGCATATTTATTTCAATTCGATATCAAAAAATATTCATATATATTTACTTACATAGAATGCTTTTGAGACCGTTATTTTATAATTTTTTGTTGAAACAGAAGTGCATATGTTCAGCATACCCGTTTTTCAATTCTTTACAGGTAAACCAAATAACAGTTGCTTGAAATTTGTGTTGCAGCGTTTTAGGAACTTAACGAAAAGCAACCAAATTATTAAACAGTATTATATTATTATGGGTAATACGAGAGTTCCACATATATATAGATACCATTAAGCTGTTTGTTTAGTATTCCAGTTTTGAACCTAAAGCAGAAATGTCGCAACGTCTGAGAATGATAGTACGTGCGAAATACCCAACAAATATAACAAATATTTATATCAAGTATTTAACGAAACGTGCTTAAAACAAAACAAAATATATTTACATACCACATTTTTTATATATATTTTAATATATATTTTGTGTTTTGCAGAAGAAACTGCGAACACCGCCGCTGCTGAATTTGGTTTTCGCCAATCGCAAGTTATCCTTCTATGACACCAGCTCCGGACCCGGACCCGGACCCAAGCCCTGCGAGGAGAATGCCAAGCTGTAAGTGGAATGAATGTGCTTACTGATTGATTTTAAATATTCGCACAATTTCGCACAATTTCACATTGACAATAACAAAAAGTATGCGCAAAATATTTGATTTGCCATTTGGCACCTGATCTCCCGCAGCCGCCCTTTGCCTTTGCCACGTGGCCTGAACTTAACAAAATAATTACAATTCCATATAGACAAATAGATCGATATAGTTATATGGAGCTGAATCTATATTTGCCCAGCAGTTGGTGCTGGTCACCAGATTCTGTTTCTGCCCATTTATAGAACTCGCCTATTTTTAAACTAGCCAAAGTAATGCAACTAAATTGTCGGCAAAATTGTCTTACAAATGTTGACTTACACAATTAGCGAATTTACAAAGAAATTGATTTTTCACAAACAATATTACGTCTTTAAAATGTAGCAGAAGAAGAAGAAGCACATTCATATTTATATATTTTCGCAAAAATATTTACCTTGCACATTTGCACGCAACATTTTTTGAGCACATTTCTTTTGGGCCGCATGCCAAAGAATATTGCATCTGGTTTTCTTTTTTCTGTTTTGTTTTGTATTGTTTTGCAAGGATCCCGCCCGGCTGTGAGATACTCTGTTCGCAGACACGCAGGGGTAGAAAGTTGTGGGACTTTAAAATTTAGTTCCAGGCGCGCGAAGAATAGAAATTTGACAACATTTTAATTTTAAGAAATAATCCAAAGTTGTGGGATAATATTTGGATACAAAACACGAAGAAAATGGCATTAAAATCGATTGAGCTTTTGACCAATTTATAGGAAAATTATGATCATATAGTTGGGCACAAAAAGATATATAGTTCCAGGTGCTCTACGAAAAGAAATTTTAAAACCATTTCACGTTCAAGGCGAAGACAACTTATTTAAAGAAATGTTCACTCCATTAAGGAAAGATTCTCCAAAGTTGTGGGATTATGTTCGAAAACAAACCAGGAATAAAATGGCATTAATTGAGTTTTTGACCAATTTATGGCAGGATTATGATCAAAAAAGATACAAAAGATATTTAGTTCGAGACGAAAAGAAATTTAAATAAAAAAAAAAACATTTCACTTTCAAGGCGAAGAGAACTTATTTAAAGAAATGTTCTCTCCATTAAGGAAAAAGTCCTGGGATTACATTCGGAAAGAAACTATGATTATTCATAATCGATTGAGTTATGGCCTCTGCCTACTCTGTCCTACCTAACAAAAAGTTATATATCCTTGAGGGTCTGTTAGATATCTGCTCTCCATATGCCAAAAAAAAAATATATATAATATTTCTTCGCTGGAGCTGGGGGCAGGCAACACGCGCTCAGCCGCTAATTGATGGCAATCTCGGGGCATAAAAATAAATTAACATACATTTATTAAATGAAGATAAGATCGAAATACGCTCAATTCTTTGGCACCAGCCCAGACCAGCCCAGCCCAGACCAGACCAGCCCATAGATTGTATGCTCCGCGAACTATATAAAAGTGTCGGGCCGCGCGTTGTGGCGCTCATTTCGGCATCGTCGGTCTGCCGTCCACAAGTGCGGAAAGTGAACTACAAATCGGAAGGAGCAGCAGATTCCGATGGGTGAACGCAGCTTGAGCCTGTTGCAATATGCCACGGAGCAGGCGCCGCTGCCGCTGGACGGCTATACGCCGGAGGAGGCGGCCGAGTTCAAGGATAGCATACGCCAAAAGATACTGGACGATCTGAAGTCGATGAGCGGCGAGCAGCTCATCCAGCTGGTCAAGCAGAACGCTGCCAAAGTCGTGGAGGAGGAGGAGCAGCAGCAGCTGGGCGCCACGGCGGAGCCCGGGCAGGACGATGCCGATTTGATAGATGCCAATATCATAGCCGAAATGGTCGCCGGCATTTGCACCAAGAGCCAAAAGGCCACCTTCATCAAAGTGATAACCAAGTATATCAGGTAAAAACTCAGGTGGCAGGCGAGCGAGGGGCCGGGCCCCTCCTTCTGGCTCCATATTGCGGCTAGACATGGGCCAAATAATATTCCCATTAAAATGGGCTCAGTAATGCAAATAGCTTTGTGTGTTTACACGCTCGCATTCGATTTGAATGGGGAGTTAATTAATTTATTTTATTGCCAATAACATGATTTAGAAATTAGCGCCTATCTCTGTCCCTGTCTCCCTCTCTCTCCCTCTGTCTCTGTTTCTGTCTCTTTCGCGCGCGTCCCACAATAAATCTCACACATTTGGCTAATGTATAAAATGCCAGCCGCGTCTCGCAGTTGATTTCATTAGGCCCACAACAGTTGAGCTCTACGAGTCAGTAAATTACGCATACGCCATGGTCCTAACTGAGGATATTGTTGCCCTAAAGCGCCAAAGCGAGGACGGGGAGGCCAAGGTGCGGGAGGAGCTTTATAGGCGGGACAAAGAGCAGGAGACAACCGAGACGGCCGCCATGATCGAGGAGATCATCGAGGGCATCTCGCTGCACAATCGCCGTGGCACAATCGTGCGCACTATATCCGCAATTATCAGGTATATATAGCTATATAGCTATGCTATAGATATCGAGAGCGTGTCTATTTATGGGGCATCATATACATATATGGAACACAAACACACCTCCCGCCCCTAATTACATTTGATTTTTATGTTTATGACACGCCACATATGGCCACACATGTAATCGCCGATTTATATATATATATATATGTGGAATTGATATACTATTTATTTCCCTAGAAATCAGCGACGCAACTATTCGATAAGGCCGTGAGTAAAAATCAGTGTTTCGTAGCGTGTTTTATTTGTTTCCAGTGTTCTGTTATGCTTTTTGATTAATCTGAATTTATAGAGTTTTCACCCATCCTGTTCTTAGTTATAACTTTTTGCGCACTCAATTTGCTTGGAGCGCCAATTAATTGATTTTAATTGAATATTGAAAAGATATAAATTTTTTATATTATTTTAATTGACATTTGCTCTGATTAATTTGACACAGCTTGGCAACTCTGGCAAACGTGCACGACTATTTTTAGCCACTGTAGGTCTAGACCTAGCTAATTACCACCTTCCCCAAACTGGTTTTACGTATTTATATATTTCGCTTTAGATTTTTTGCAATATTGTTTTGTTATTCCCACAAACGCATGCCAGAAATTCTTTGCCCCCAAATTATTTTTAACCCCTCCGATACTTCTCTTACCTTCAGCCATCGGGAGCAGGAACAACGCAATGCTGAGGATGTGCTCTTCGATATGTTTGCCAGCGAGGAGACGGGCCTCATATCCATGGGCAAATTCCTGGCCGGACTGAAGACGACGGGCATACGACGCAATGATCCGCGTGTGCGTGAGCTGATGGACAATCTTAAAAAGGTGCACAAGCTGAACAACTATGAGACGGGCTCCTCCGCAGAGACTCAGCATCTCAACCGGGAGACCTTCAAGGCGTAAGTCTTGGACAAAACCATTTAAGAAAATTAAATAATAAATAATACTTCTTCTTTTAGCGTCGTCTCGCCGAACATTGTGCTGATAGCGAAGGCATTCCGTCAACAGTTTGTCATCCCGGACTTCTCGAGCTTCGTCAAGGACATTGAGGACATCTACATTCGCTGCAAGAGCAATACCGAGGGCAAACTGGCCGACTACATTCCCCAACTGGCCCGCTATAGTCCCAATTTCTGGGGCGTCAGCATCTGCACAATCGACGGGCAACGCTTCTCCATTGGCGATGTCGAGGAGCCCTTCACCCTGCAGAGCTGCAGCAAGCCTTTAACCTATGCCATCGCACTGGAGAAACTTGGTCCCAAGGTTGTGCACTCGTTTGTCGGCCAGGAGCCGAGTGGGCGCATTTTCAACGAACTCGTGCTGGACCAGAATAGTAAGTGAAGCTGGCTCAAACCTCCCTTCGATTATCGACCTTAACTCATGTCCGTCCTAACCTCCCTTCGATTGTCGACCTTAACTCACGTCCGCTCTAACCTCCCTTCGATTGTCGACCTTAACTCACGTCCGCCCTAACCTCCCTTTGATTGTCGACCTTAACTCATGTCCGATCTAACCTCCCTTTGATTGTCGACCTTAACTCACGTCCGCTCTAACCTCCCTTCGATTGTCGACCTTAACTCATGTCCGCTCTAACCTCTCTTCGATTGTCGACCTTAACTCACGTCCGCTCTAACCTCCCTTTGATTGTCGACCTAACCCCTCTTTACTCTCCTTCATAGAAAAACCCCACAATCCCATGATCAATGCCGGGGCCATACTCACCTGTTCGCTGATGAACGCTTTGGTCAAGCCGGACATGACCGCCGCCGAGATCTTCGACTACACAATGTCCTGGTTCAAGCGTCTGTCGGGCGGCGAATACATTGGCTTCAACAATGCCGTCTTTCTCTCGGAGCGCGAGGCAGCGGATCGCAACTACGCTCTTGGGTTTTATATGCGCGAGAACAAGTGCTTTCCGAAGCGGACGAACCTAAAGGAGGTGATGGACTACTACTTCCAGTGCTGCGCCATGGAGACGAACTGTGAGGCGATGTCTGTGATAGCCGCCAGTCTGGCCAATGGCGGCATTTGTCCCACGACCGAGGAGAAGGTCTTCCGCCCGGAAGTCATACGGGATGTGCTCTCCATAATGCACTCCTGCGGCACCTACGACTATTCCGGCCAGTTTGCCTTCAAGGTCGGCCTGCCGGCCAAGTCGGGCGTCAGCGGCGGCATGATGCTCGTTGTACCGAATGTGATGGGCATCTTTGTCTGGTCGCCGCCCCTCGATCAGCTGGGCAATACGGTGCGTGGTCTGCAGTTCTGTGACGAGCTGGTCAACACCTTCAACTTCCATCGATATGACAATCTGAAGCATCTGTCCAATAAGAAGGATCCGCGCAAGCATCGCTACGAGACGAAGGGTCTATCGATTGTCAATCTGCTCTTCTCCGCCGCCAGCGGCGATGTGACAGCTCTGCGTCGCCATCGTCTGTCCGGCATGGACATCACCTTGGCCGATTACGATGGTCGGACGGCGCTGCATTTGGCCGCCTCAGAGGGTCACTTGGAGTGTGTCAAGTTTCTGCTGGAGCAGTGCCATGTGCCGCACAATCCCAAGGATCGATGGGGCAATCTGCCCGTCGACGAGGCCGAGAACTTCTGCCACTCGGACGTGGTCGACTTCCTCAAGCGCTGGGCCGAGAATGCCAAGGATGCGCCCCAGGAGTGCATCACGGAGTCGGTGACCACCAAAACCGCCGCCGATGAGGTGCGTCGCAGGACCTTAACAGTCTTATATCAGCTAATAAATATTTAATATCCTTTCCAGGAGTTACCCTGCAATACAACCGAGCTGGCCAGCAGTCCCTTGCCCACGGAAGACGAGCCCCGGAGCAGCAGTCCCGTCTCCTCGGAGGCGGGCAGCACAGCGAGCCTCGCCAGCGTGGACAAGACCAAGCCGGGCCTCTAGAGACCTACCGACAACAAATTTACACACATATATACATATATATATATATAAATATAACTGTAGAATCTCGCTTAAATTATTCGCTTAATCATCTCTAGTTAATATACAATTCTAGTTAGCTATCCGAACCCAGCATACATACCATAAATTATATACGATATATATAAAGAAATACTTATTTATGCTTCTCCGATCAAAGTGAATATAATCGGCATTTGTACTTCGTAGGATTTTAGATAAACATTCTGAGATCTGCCCATTGAAAGCAATGACAATAAGAAATGTATTTAAAAATATCCCACAGAGTTATGTTATATAAATACTTAAATAATATATTGTTATATACATATTATATATATTAATATATAAGTATTATGTATACACATGCAGTTATTTCTACCTGTGACTTGTGAACTTTAATGTATTACACAATTGTCAATTGAAAGTGTTTCTTCTCTTAAGTTCCTTTATCTACGTGTATAAATTAAATAAAACTTATTGAAAACTTAAAAATTGATTGTTTTCCTTTGGCAGGGAAATCCCAGAGATTTTTCAAGGAAATCCACTGAGAAGTATGTAACCAATTGAACTTTATAATATAGCAGTCCTTGTTGGTGAGTTGTCTTTGGGAATCAGACAACCAAACAATTAGACTGCAATCCTCAGAGGGTAAGTTGGTGCAGGCCAGCGTTACCAATGCTATTAGTTAGCTAGTAATATGCATTAATCATTATAGTAATTACATAATTATGATGAATTTATTATGCCAAACATAATTTGATATTATGTATAAGGTATTTAGGTTTAGTCTAGAAAGGCACCAAAAGTCAAATTACATATTTTGTAAGAGCCTCAATTCTGGTTCTTTATATGTTACTTCAACTAATAATAATAAAAGTAATAACAATAAAAATAATAATAATTACAATAATACTAATACTAATACTAATACTAATACTAATACTAATACTAATACTAATACTAATACTAATACTAATACTAATACTAATACTAATACTAATACTAATACTAATACTAATACTAATACTAATACTAATACTAATACTAATACTAATACTAATACTAATACTAATACTAATACTAATACTAATACTAATACTAATACTAATACTAATACTAATACTAATACTAATACTAATACTAATACTAATACTAATACTAATACTAATACTAATACTAATACTAATACTAATACTAATACTAATACTAATACTAATACTAATACTAATACTAATACTAATACTAATACTAATACTAATACTAATACTAATACTAATACTAATACTAATACTAATACTAATACTAATACTAATACTAATACTAATACTAATACTAATACTAATACTAATACTAATACTAATACTAATACTAATACTAATACTAATACTAATACTAATACTAATACTAATACTAATACTAATACTAATACTAATACTAATACTAATACTAATACTAATACTAATACTAATACTAATACTAATACTAATACTAATACTAATACTAATACTAATACTAATACTAATACTAATAGTAATACTAATACTAATACTAATACTAATACTAATACTAATACTAATACTAATACTAATACTAATACTAATACTAATACTAATACTAATACTAATACTAATACTAATACTAATACTAATACTAATACTAATACTAATACTAATACTAATACTAATACTAATACTAATACTAATACTAATACTATTACTAATACTAATACTAATACTAATACTAATACTAATACTAATACTAATACTAATACTAATACTAATACTAATACTAATACTAATACTAATATAATACTAATAATAATAATAATAATAATAATAATAGATATCATATTCATAATAATAATAACAATAATAATAATTATAATACTAATACTAAATATTATAATAACAATGGTTATAACTATAATACTAGTACTAATAATAAAATAATAAGAATGATAATAATTATAATACTTATGCTAATAATAATAATAACAACAATGATAATAATTATAATACTAATAACAATAATAATAACAATAATATTAATTATAATACTAATACTATTAATAATAATAACAATAATAATAGTAATTCACATCGAGTCACTAAACTGCACTCACTTATCAGAAGACCCGCCCAATGTTTTCAGCCTGTTTCCAAGCCTTCGTCCCACTGTCACGCAACGACACGAAGTTGGGTTGTTCGAAAACCCCCAAGCCCCAACCAGCAACAACAACAACAACATCGAACGAATTTTTCGATGTTCCCAGCGCGTCGAACGCTGCCGGCAAACAATTTAGTTCGAGCGCAGCATTCGTGGCGAACGGAACACGAGCGGCATTTGTGTTTTTTCCCGAGTTTTGTGGCATCGTGCGGTTGCATATTTAGCTTAAAATGATAAATTAAATTACAGCCCGCTAGTTAATCGCACTGCAACGGCATTCAATTAGTGAACATTTGATGGATTTACAAAATTAAACTCATAAGTGAAAAGAAGTTTGGAATTTTGAATAGTTCGCAGTGCGCACTGTATAAAAACTTGGGGTAGGTTATAGTAAGACAACTGATTATTTGTATTGTTTGGCAGCAGAACGACAACGACAACAACAACAACAACAACTGCAGCAGCAGCAGCAGCATCAGAAATTGCCCGGACCTCTAACCATTTCCGGCAAGCCCCAAAGTTTTGTCTACCCCCCCAAAAAAAACTACGCTTAATCGGATTATTAAGTTGTGTACGCAGACAGAATATACTCTGCAAAATCGGAGCCTAGTAACAGGCTTATCAAATTGAGCTTCTCTTTTTTTTTAAACGATATTTGATTCATTAAAAACGCATCTATATTCATGAATACACCCAAAGCGAACGCGTATATCCGTCGAACATCCGTCGAACATGGATTTTCGACTGGATTTTCGTTTGCATCACTTTTGTTATTGTATTCAGATACGGATACGGAAACGGCAACGCCGGATTGCATAATGTGCAGTTTCCTACATCAAATTGGGTCTGCACTGATATATGTACATATATATGTGGGCGCCTACAAAGCCGAACAATTGGGGCCATCGGGCAATAAGTGCTAGAAATATCTTTTATCTTATAATTCCCTCACGCAATGGCACTCTCTCTCTCTCTTTCTCTGTGATGTCGGCAATTGAGACATGGAATTATGTGTGCTTCCTCTCGGAATAAGTAGATCCAAAGATTAGAGTATCTGACATAAATTGTATAGAGTGAATTATTTAGAGTGCAACATAAAAGTCGAAAATGAGGTTCAATTGAAGAGCAAGGAGAAAAGCCTAGGATTTTTTACTCAAATAAAGGAGGAAGGCTAAAACATCCGACAGAACTTTGCTCAAGAAGAATCTTGTCGGAAATTATTTTCTTAATCCCAATGATCCTAAAATGCAAATTCTTGTTATTATTTATTAATATCTAACGTTTAAATCATGTAATATTCATCCATAACTTAATTATCATTAGAGAGAAATTCCACAACTACAAATTTCAGAAGGTCGTTTTCCTCATCATATTCTTAATCCCGATGATCCTAATATGGAAATTCTTATAATTCTTATAATTATTAAGCTTATGCTTAAATCAAGTAAGATTCATCAATAAGCCCGATGATCCTAATATGGAAATTCTTATAATTATTAAGCTTATGCTTAAATCAAGGAAGATTCATCCATAACTTAATAATTATTAGAGAACGAATCGTTCCAATGGAAATTCCACAACTACGAATTTCAAAAGTTTTTTTTTTTAAGAAGAATCTTGTCAGGAAACATATTCCGAATCCTGATGCTAATTTGAATAATAATTAAGCTTATGCTTAAATCAATTAATATTCATACGTCACGAATCCACAAACATTTCAGACAGTCCCTTTTTCTCCCAGTGTAAAAGACTAATCAAAAATGCGCGTAATTCCCACAGTTTACATTCGAGGAAAGTGTTGAAGACCCAATAATAATACTCAGGCAGCTCGATTGGGAAAGTTTGGGTTGTTTTGGGTGGATGGATCAGCAATTTGTAAGTTGGAAAAGTGTTGTGACACAAATCAAGTACGGAATGGACGAGGGTAAACAAGATAGAGGGACAGTCCAGTACAGTTATGGGTGGTACAAAATGGACGAGGGTAAACAAGGCAGAGGGACAATCTAGTACGGTTATAGGTTGTCCATTGGAAAGTGGCCAACTGGCGGCTGAGAAATGGACACATGTCGATTATGCAAAGCGATTCGGAAGGAAAGCTCATGCATTAAAAGGAAAGTCGACCACAATATGCATTGAAGTGTCCATCAAATGTCTCCTGGGCTGAGTTCAATGAACTGCCAATAAATAGAACATACATACGTATGCGTACTTACGTATAATTATTGGTTTTCCCTTCGTAGTTTGATAGTATTAGTAGTGTGTGTGTGTGTGTGTGTGTGGGCCAGGCGAAGAGGCTTCAATCAAAGTGCGACACGAGGCGACATCCATGTCGGAAATTGGCGACGATTCAACGATTCTGGAGAACGCACTCGGACGTATGATAGTCAATTTTACACGTCGACTACGTCTGGCACAGCGCACAATAACAAACAAAAGACAGAAAAAACAAATTGAATTTCGCCACACCGACACTTGTATGCCCTTTAAAGAATTGCACTATTGCCCCTGGCCATATGATATATGTACATACATATCTATGAGCTGATATTCAGATAGCTTTAGCTCACGTTTACTTAGTTTTATTAAAGGACTTTTTTCTCGCACGTAAGGGTTATTCCCATTTTTGGACCTTTTTCTCTCACGTACGGCTTATTCCCTTTTTTGCACAATGGACTTTTTTCTCTCACGTTAGACTTATTCCCTCTCTTTGCACAAACTCCTCTGCCAACTTTTAATACATGCTTCAATTCACAGTTGAAAATATAGCCAAAAGCTAAATTCTATTTAAATACACATCTATAAACATTTTAAAATTTAACAATGTACAGAATTGCATTGAATTACAGTTGTTTTAGCTCTCAGTTGCTTGAGCAAAAAATTTAACACACGCTTATCATAAGCTTATCTTCTTGGCGTCACAAAGCCAATCAAAAAGCTTAGGTACCCGAACTTGTTTTTCTCTTGAATGCAGCTCAAGTGCAATGCACTCAAATATGTTGATGCCGCATTTCTACCTTTGGGCACTCGCATATGACGAGCACTTTGTGCATGTCGCCCCATAATATCCAAAAATAAAACTAAATTTCCATTTTAAGCTTAAATACGATAAGGCAGCAGTGAGAGCGAACGAAAGAGAGGGAGCGAGTGAGAGAGGGAGAGAAATTGGATCAGTTATCGGCAGCACTCGCTGCACAATTCATTCAACAATATGGCAGAGATTGCAGCTTCATTTCCATTCAGAGCGAATGAACACACACGCCCACACACACACGCACACATACAAACTTATTTATGTAGCTGTAGCGAATACACACACACACACACACACACACACACACGCTTATTTATGTAGCTGGCAGCTACGTAATGAAAAGTGGCATATAACGGCGCCGCTATTCATCACCGCAGAGAGAGAGACAGGAGGGGGGTTGGGGGATATAACAGCCCGGCCCAACCGCAGGCCAGGGGCTGAGATTTTCGCCCCCTCCCCCCCATATTATTCCAGTGGCAGACCCTGCTGGATCCGTGTCCGCATCTGTCAGCAACAGTTCGCCACTTCTGACTCCCATTTTAGCTGCTACTAAATATTATGGAAAACATTTTTATGAGCTACAGATAAAAAGGCAAAAATAGGGAAAAGAAAAATAAGGCAAAAATAGAGGGAAATATAGTCTGTTGCTGTCTGCTGCAGTTGGACTCGGATTTTTGATGGCCCACACACAATAGACAACAACAACAGCTCTTAACGTTCCATCCCGTTGACAGGCCGCTGGAAGCAAACTACTTATCAAAAATTGATTGCCTTCACATGGATAGCAATTCGGTGAGTCCCCTGCCCCCGCTGGCCATCATGGAGAACGAGAAGACGCCGCCGGGCACGCCCAATGGCATTGAAATGCCGCCGCCGCCAGATGAAAAGTGAGTCTATTTCTTTTAACACAATGTATTTTAAGATATCCAAAATATAATCCCAGGCCTTAAATCTCTGCTAATTTGCAACACGGCTCCTTAAGGTGTCATATTCTGGGTTATTTTTTGTTTTTAGGTTAATCTTTGGCTCAACCCAAGAACAAAAATGTGCTCCTTATTAAAATCAATTGAGTTTTGGCAAAGTTCTGATTATGGAAAGCTCAGGCATTTAACTTGGGGATTAAAATATTCAGAAGTAATTCGACAAAAAATTGTCGAGGGAGAGTATGAAAATGTCAAGGAAAATTTAAACAGATCTGAAATATATAATATTAAGCAATAGAGCAAAGTTTAGGCAGAGTATGATAATGTCAAGGAAAATTAATACAGGGTATGGATATGTCTAGCTTGTATATAAAAGAGAAGAAAAAATTGTAGTCTTAAAGAATTGCAAATCCAGTCTCCAAATTCGGATTATTAATATAGTTAAGCAAATCGATAGACGCAACATTTACTGCTAATATGCTATATATACCTTGTGTCGACCGCTTCTACAGGGTATTTGCAGCTATGTCAACACTTGTGTATTTGCCGCGCATATGTTTCGAAGATCTATTTGTTTTATTCTGCTGGCGAATTAAGGCGACATGTGCTCTGCTTGCGCTCTTCCAGTCCATCAACTAATCAACGCAGTTAAAAAATAAATAAAAGAAAAAAAGATAAATAAATTGTGTCAAGTTGAATTTGAAACCACATGGAGGAGAGTGATAAGTGCAGCAATTGGCGTCGTCTAGCCGGCAATTGGGAGCTAAGTCCAGCTAAGCTCAGCTAAGTCCAGTTAAGCCCCGTTAAGCTCAGCTATATGTCCCGGCTACTGGGATCGGGAGCCTGCCTTGACCTCGTCAGGCGAGGAGCTGTCGTCAAAATAGGAGCTATGCCCAGCTGGGCTAGTTATATGAGCTGGGATCGGGAATAGCCTGCCTTGAGCTCGTCCGGCGAGGAGCTCTGCCCAGCCGGGCTAGTTATATGAGCTGGGATCGGGAAAAGCCTGCCTTGACCTCGTCCGGCGAGGAGCTGTTGCCAAAATAGGAGCTAAGTCCAACTAAGCCCAGTTATATGTCCCGGCGACTGGGATCGGGCAGAGTGAAAAGCCCGCCTTGAGCTCGTCCGGCGAGGAGCTCTGCCCAGCCGGGCTAGTTATATGAGCTGGGATCGGGAAAAGCCTGCCTTGACCTCGTCCGGCGAGGAGCTGTCGTCAAAATAGCTCGTTAAAACTGTGCACATTAATCGTTGCCGTAATGGGCCCAAGTGTAACCATTTACGTTTTCCATAGAGGCCAAAGGGAACACCGCGTTACGTATACGCCGCGTTATTAATGCACAGCATTTGGGACACGCCCTTGCCTCAGGCGGGGGGCGGGGGGCGGGGGGCGGCGCTTAAACCCAGCGTACTCCTTTCCTTTGCTTACATTTTTTTTTAATGCGCCAATTTCCTAATCCATGTACGCGGTAGGTCGTAAATTCTATTTTAATACGAGCAGGTCGCAAATCACACACACGCACACCTGCGCACACACACCTGCGCACACACCTTTGCACACACATTCAACAGTTGATCGCGTGCCACATCCTTGTTTTCATTTTCTATTATGTTCTTTTTTTTTATCTCCTACCCCAAAACTCTTTTGTAATTACGTACATATTTTGTGGCTTTAACGTGGAACTTTTAGCTCATTTCATTCGATTTGAAGTAATTTCTGGGCGCGCTCAGCCGAAAACGCAAAGCGGAAAACGGAAAAACGAAGAAAAACAACTGAATGCGAGCCGCGTCCATTTCTAAGGAGTTGCCCGTTGTCTCGTGTTTCTCACCTGTGCCGTGTGCCGTGTGCCGTGTGTAATGAGCACGCATTAGCAAGGTGTGTGTCCCTCAATGTCCCTGTAATTAGCGACCCGAATAGAGAAGTGTCCCAGTTTCGTTTAGCATTTACAAGCTTCATTCATTATTTATATACACATTTGATTAGTTCGAGGCAAAGTGTCAGGCAGATGTTCGGATTGATGTCCATGAAGCTTTCATTTAATAATCAAATAAAAGACGAAAAAGAAATAAGTAAGACCTCAGAACAGTTGTATAATTGGACAACTCGTTTGTCATATTAGAGTTTTTGAATGTTATCATGCTGTCAGCTGAAATTCATTTATAATATTTGCCGTAACTCAGGCAGCTGCGACTATCTTTCATAATGTTTGCCTAAAAGTCTCAAAAATTTATCAACAAGGTCACATGCGCTAGTTAAATGCAATAATTATTATCTTAAGAGAGATATGCGTACACTTGAAATAATTGTTATAAAATCTTTGGAAAATATTATGATTTTTCAAGCTGACATACAGTTATTTTAAGTGGTTTTTTATAAAACATATTAAATTTTAATCAACAAATTCAGCTTAAAACACGTTTGAATATGGCGCCAAAGCTTGTCGCTGGTTTGTGTCTTCGCTCTGATCGCACACGCAATTTAACCTTACACACATTTTGAGCTTAGCAGTGCCTTTTTGAGCTTAACATGTGCTTAACAGCAGCATTGCATGCACAGGCTGTTGACGTTAATTTTGATTTTCATTTAAAATTTGTCGCAATTGTTGCTTAATATTATTTATTTGAAATTTAAATATATGTGTATATAGATAAAAAAGAAAGGAAAAACCAAAATCACTGAATTTCGATTCATTATGTTGTTTTTAAAATCGAGCTCATTATCAATCCAAAATATAAACGGACAAAAGCTTTAGCAGAGGCAGCAGCCATTTCTCTCTCGCGCCGGCAGATCCCACACCACCAAAACCGGCAGCATTTTCAGTTGGTTTTTCAGTTGTTCATTCGCTGTTGATCGTTAACAGACGTTGTTTGCGGCTGCCGGGCGTTATTTGAATATCGTGTGGAAAACAAATGTGTGTGTGTGTGTTTGTGTGTGCTTTAATTTAAGTGTTGTGTTTGCCAGAGAACAAAAGGAAGCAATATAAACAAATAACCTTGCGCTCTTGTATAGAAAGTGTTTAGATTTCCTTTTAAAATAGATACAGCTGAGCTAGTTACATTGTCTTTCAATTTCAATGAAATCGAAAGTTGTCAGAAAAAGGCATCACATTTGCATACACAACAAAAAAAAAACATCAATCACGTTAATTAATGGAATTGATTAGCTTCTTGAATATCTTTTGGGAAGCGAAACTAAAACCATTTTTTATTTCCTAGAATTTCTTTTCTTTTTGTGCCCGACAAATTAACGTGCTGATTAGCAAGTCGATTCGCTAAATGTCCGATTGATATACTATATATATGTATATATATTCGCCCAGCGACTAAACAAATGTTTTAATTATTATTTAGTTAATCTCTCAGCCTCAGACTCAGTTTCAGACTCAGTTGCAGATCGGAACGAATTCAATTTTCACTTGTAATTTTTACAGCGTATACGCTAGAGAATATTTTGTGGGAGATTCCGAAAAGCTCGATTTTCAAATCTATAGCAAAATAAACGCGCTGTGACGTATTAATTACGTATACGCCGTGTGCTCGCCGGTTTTGCTTGGCGCGCGAAATAAGAAAAACATCAACAACAACAACAAAGGGAAAATCTACATAAATTCGCTTAAATGCGCGATCGTCATTTGGGCAAAATGCCGCGTGGAGGAACGACAACAGCGTAAGTCTTAATACGACAAAGATTCTTCATCAAAATAAACTTCATGTTGATTCAAGAGATTATGCAACAATTAGTAAAGAATTATATCTGGACGGTTTTTTAGCATATCAAGGCTTTTTATTGCTGCTAATTGCCGCATATTTGACACATCTTCTTCGCCCGCCTAAAGCTCAACTAAGACGAGATCTTATCTAATGGCAAATTGTGTCTGTGATAGAATATTATCGGTACAAATGTTGAAAATGATACCAAAATAATTTTTGTGTAATTCGTCCCAATTTCCCACATGTACAAAGGCAGCTCAATAGGCAGCTGTTCATTTTTTTTATTTAATTTTTTTCGAATTTAAATAATCAAAAATTAAATATTTGAGCAGGCGATTTTCCGCTTCTTAGTTCGACTCTCAGACACCTAAGCTAGGCAATTTCCTGAGTTTATTCGGAGATTAAATTCTAACATGAAGCTGGCAAATCAACAACTTTAATTTAAAAAACCAGAAATTAAATATTTGAACTGGCGATTTCTCGCTTCTTAGTTCGACTCTCAGACACCTAAGCTAGGCAATTTCCTAAATTTACTTGGAGGTTAAATTCTAACATGAGGCTGGCAACTCAACAACTTTAATTTAAACTAGCGATTTCCCGCTTCTTAGTTCGACTCTCAGACACCTAAGCTAGGCAATTTCCTAAATTTACTTGTAGGTTAAATTCTAACATGAGGCTGGCAAATCAACAAATTCAATTTAAATAACCAGAAATTAAATATTTGAACTGGCGATTTCCCGCTTCTTAGTTCGACTCTCAGACACCTTAGCTAGGCAATCTCCTGAGTTTATTCGGAGGTTAAATTCTAACATGAAGCTGACAACTCAACAACTTTATTTTAAATATTTGAACTGGCGATTTCCCGCTTCTTAGTTCGACTCTCAGACACCTAAGCTAGGCAATTTCCTAAGTTTATTCGGAGGTTAAATTCTAACATGAGGCTGGCAACTCATCGAGCTGCCCTCTGCTTAAAAAGCCAGCTCAGAAACATTTAAATTGATAAATTATGTGCTGCTTTTGGAGAGGGGGTAGATACATATGACTACATATGCCGCTTTAAATAGAGTACTGTGAGCCAGGCTGGCTGGCTCTTAATTCGAATTCGAGCTAAATAAAAAAGGAAAGAGAGAAGAAATGTTTATAAATATGATAAATAAATACAATAATTCAATGAATAAATTGCAGGGCAACTGCCACACAGTGTCGCATTTGCGCTGCGTGTCGAGTTGTGGTACTGCGAATTTGATTGTATCTTTAAGATACAATTACCAGCGCACACACACACACACACACACACACAGACACACACACCGACATGCAGGCGAAACACAAGCCGCAAGCCGTTTTAAACAAAACGGGGCAGCAACCGCACGAAAATGTTTCAATTGAAACTCCCCGAGACGGCGCTCTGCCCGTAAACAATTGTCGCCCATTGTAAAGCAACACCACAGACACACACACACACACGCACACACAGTTACACACAAAGATACATATACAAGTTACACTTAGTTGTAGCTAAGCTTCGTTACGCGCACTTCATCATAATTAACCCGCAGGATACACGCACACATTGTGTGCGTCTGTTTTTCTTTTTAGATATACCCTTGCAGAGGGTATTATAATTTTGTCGTTAAATGTGTAACGCATAGAAGAAGAGATCTCCGACACCATAGAGTATATATATATATTCTTGATCAGTATGAACAGTAGAGTCGATATAGCCATGTCCATCTGTCTGTTTCTGTGCGAACTAGTCTGTCAGTTTTAAAGCTATCTTTATACAATTTTGTAGAAGTCCCTCTTTCTATTGCACGCAGTAGCTTTGTCGGAATCAATTGAATCAGATCACTATATCGTATAGCTGCCATAGGAACGATCGGTCGAAAAGTAGGTTCTTGTATGAAAAACTTTTTTATTTATAAAGATATCTTAACCAAACTCGGCAATTATTAGTTTTACTATGCTCCTCATATATTTGCAAAATCCTAACAACATCGGACTACTATATCGTATAGCTACCATGGGAACGATCAGTCGAAAAGTAGGTTCTTGTATGAAAAACTTTTTTGTTTTTCAAGATATCTTAACCAAACTCGGCATTTATTAGTTCTGCTATGCTCCTCGTAAATATGCAAAATTGTGTCAACATCGGACCACTATATCATATAGCTGCCATAGGAACGATCGGTCGAAAATTAAGTGGTTATATGGAAAACTTTTTTGGTTTTAAAGATATCTTCACCAAACTCGACTTTTTTAAGTTTAACTATGTTCCCTACATTTTCGCAAAATCTTATTTACATCGGACCACTATATCATATAGCTGCCATAGGAACGATCGGTCGAAAAGTAGGCTCTTACATGGAAAACTTTTTTGTTGTTCAAGATACCTTTACCATACTCTGCATTAACTACTTTCCCTATGCTTCTTAGCCACGAGCAAAGCATTATTAGCATTATGAAAAGTTTGGCTCTGCAAGGGTATTAAATCTTCGGGGTGCCGAAGATAGCCCTTCTTTCTCGCTTTTTTTTGGGCTTAGGTTGATTTTCCGTCATGCTTGCGAGCATATGTTTTAATTTAGTTAAGGCTTAATTGTAGTTTTAATTCGCTTTAATTGAAATTGTGTCCAAGTTTCCTGCATGCCAAACACCTACTTAAGTTTCGTGTACTTACAGATACACACAGCGAGCACTTGCAGATACTTTTGTATCTGTAACTGTGCCGCATCAATAGTTGTATTCTTTATGCAGTTAAACGAGTCGCGCTCCAGTTTTGAGTGCCATCCGTCAGCTGTTTTAACCATAATTAGCCCGCTTTCGACTGGTAGAGTCAACTGCCCAAAGACAACTCATATAGTTGGGCTCTCATTATGGCACAGTTGTTTGCACTAGACTTGAGATACATTTGTATCTTCTGTGTGGAAATCACATGAGCTTATCACCTGCCACAAGATTAACAGCCAGATAAAAGCTGACGGACATTATGCTATTTGTACTTATATACAATATATATTTAAACAACCTTTAAATTGTTATCCCGTTGTAGTTTTTTGAAAGACTAGAAAATAATCACAAGTAGATACAAGGAGATACAAGAGATGAAATTGAATGGCAGAGTCATAAGTTATAGCAGATGTGAGATATTTTTCTGTCGATTATTCCTCAGGCTCTGATGTTGATAGGCGTGGAGAGTTTGGTCAAAATATCCGGAAATTAAATTTAGAAATAGGCAATAGACGAATGGCAATACCTTTTTGATGATTTTTTTGGAAAATCTCCGGCAAATAATGTCCGATTTTGGAATTTTATAACATCTTAGACTCGTAAGGATCAGTACTATCGATTGGCATCAAAAAAATAAAAATCTAAATTTTGGCCGAAATCACCAAAATGGCAAGGGGTTACATCACGTTTTTTCTCAAATTCGGAGTCGGTTCGAAAATCAAAACTTTTTTGATGATATTTTTGGCATATCTCGGGTAAATACTGTCAGATTTGTAAATGTTATACCTTTTGGAATTCGTAGGGATCCCTACTATCAATCTGCATTCAAACATTTCAAAAATCGATGGGTTAAAAAAAGTGGTTGACCAAAAACCGATTCGTTTGTAAAGTCAACCTTTTTTGATGATTTTTTTGAAAATCTCGGCCAAATAATGTCCGATTTGGGAATTTTATACCGCTTTGGACTCTTAAGTATCAGTACTATCGATTGGCATCAAAAAAATGAAAATCTAAATTTTGACTTAAATCGATCAAAAAGATTTTGCTCAGACATATAAATATATCTACTTATTGGGGTTGCAGATGTCTGCTTGAATATTATAATATATATATATATAATATAATATAAGATATATTATAATATGACTTGTAGCCACAATCTATGGCTAATTGTTGATGTGGCTGCTTTCGCCGGGTCTTTGAAGATTGTTGCGTTTAAGGAACTGTCAGCTTAGGATTTGTATTTGGATTTGGCTTTGGATTTGGCGCTTTCGTTCATTAGACACGCCTGGCACCGGCACCAGGCCGTCTCCAGGCAGTCTCCAGGCCGTCTCCAGCCATGTCTGCCGCAGTTGTTGCTGTTGTTGTTGTTGTTGTTGTGGGCGCAGTGTCAATAGCCGCAAAATTGTTGCTGACCCATTAGCAACAATTGGCCTTAAATCGGCAGCAGCCACATTGAAAGCCAAGCGACTGCGACTGCAACTGCGGCTCAGGTTCAGGTTTAGTCTGCACTTGCAGCTTGCCACTTGCCACTTGCAACTTGCAACGGACTATGTAAAACGAGTTGTTGCACAAACGCAGCGAAAAGCAAAAGCTTTTAGCGAAATTTTCCCAGCGCACAATAAAACAGAAAAAAAAGTGAAAGAGCTGAGCACAGATACAAACAGTTGCAGCTACAACAACAAGATGCAGATACATTTGCAGCGACAACAAGCTGCAGCTGCATGCAGTCCACACCCCACCCGTTTCCCTCTCCCCACCACTTCCCCACCCCTTCCCCTGTGGCTGCAACAACAATTTGTGGTCGTTGTTGCACTTGGGCGGCAAGTGAAATGTGTGTTAAAGCAAAGGCCCCGCCCACCCCCTTGTGCAATGTGTTGAAAACTAAATGCTGCAGCCTCCAACCCCCCCCCCTCCCCCCTAGCCATAACATGAGGGGTATATGGTATATACATATATATATATATGTATATGTGTATAAATTGTTTGTTTTGTTGCATTGGCCGTTCATTGACATCGCTCGCTAGAGGCATGCATCGACTGTCAGTGCAACAACAACAATTTCAGTGGGGCACAGACAGACGGACGGACAGACGGACAGACGGACGGACAGACGGTCGGTCCGGCGTTTGGTCAGACACTGACGGATGCCGCGGCGCATGTTAATTAAAGCGCTTATTACGAGTCGCGCGTATCACAAAATGATGCAAGTGATACAATGCAGTTCGTACCCCAAACCCAATTACCCCTCCTTACCCCCCCCCCGCTCTCGACTGCCCCCTTGAGAAAGTGCGTGCTTAAATATGGTATTTAACAAGTTGTTATTTTTCTTAATAATACCCTATGCTTATTATAAATGCTAGCGAGCATCTAGTTTTTCCGACTTTCTGTATGACAAGTTGAAAGGTTATCGATAAATATCGATCACGCTATCGGTTAAACAAATCGATAAATATTGATCACGTTATCGGTTAAACGAAATCAATAAATATCGATCAAGTTATCGGTTAAACAAATGGATAAATATCGATCACGTTATCGGTTAAATAAAATCGATAAATATCGATCACGTTATCGGTTAAACAAAATTTATAAAAATCGATCACGTTGTCGGTTAAACGAAATCGATAAATATCGATCACGTTATCGGTTAAACGAAATATATAAATATCTATTTATTTTTTGTCATTTTAACGCCTTACAAAAGCTACACACACCAAGATCAGAGTGCACGCGGTATAAGAGGAAATATCTGATTGTAGACAATTATTGGAATGCCAGCTTTAAGCCCAGGAGATTTCACACCAATCGAACAAAACCCATAGTAATAATGGGGCGAGAGTCTAGGGTATTAGAGAGTCTAGCACGCGCAACTTTATCACTTTTACTTGATTTTTAATGTGTTTGGCTTTTGCTTTCATTATTATTCATTATTATCACGCGGCGACCGATTTCTTTGCTCTGCGCACTATTAATTTAAATAATAATCTAGTTTGGCTTTCGTTTTTGTTTTGGAATTGTTTTGCTGTCACTTCAAGTGCAACCGCAGTTGCACTTGGAAACGATTAACCAGCTCGTTGGCCAGCAGCAATGCGCCTAATTACCACAGCTCCATCCAGCTCCCAGCCCTCCTCCAGCCCCCCTCCAGCCCCCCTCCAGCCCAGCTCTGCCCACTTGGCATCTCTTTTTATAGCCTGAAGCCATTCAAAGTGGGTAAATGGGGTATAATGTGCTTGTGCAAAAGTATGTAACAGGCAGAAGGAAGCAGTTCCGACCCCATAAATCATATATATTCTCGATCAGCCGAGCCGAACTAGCCAGGTCCGTCTGTTCGTCCCAAAGGATCTCAGTACCTATAAGAGCTAGAGACTTTAAATATGAAATGTAGGTCCGTCTGGTGCCCGCGCATTACGAGTTTGTTTCCGTTAAGCGATAACTTAAACCGTTTCCAAGTAATCGATAAAAATCGATATCGAAATTCTGTTTTTTGAGCAAATCTCGTCAATTATAAGAGCTGAAGACGCCAAACTTGACAAGTAACTTCTTGAAGAGTATATATAACATATTAAAAAAAATTGTATGCATTTGGTAGAATAGGATACAGGGTATCCACTAGTCGGGAGCGGCCGACTCGAGCCTCTTACTTGCTTGTATCTGTTTTCTTGTGGCAGCTGCTCTTTGAATTGAATTTGTGTGATAAATCCCACAGTCCATCCCAGAGGCATCCATTACTCTTCGGCCTCAACAATGCATCTGTTTCGAAACTGAGATCATCGCAATTCTCAAATATTTTGTCATACGATCAGCAGCAGCTCACGCAACATAATGACGAAAATGATATGAATAACAAATTTAATTGGCATCCAATTTCATACGAACTATATTCCATGAGATAGTTGCGATCCAATTGATGCGAGCTGGAAGCGTTCGGACAGATCTACAATAAAAATTATAAAAAAAAATTCTTGGATTAAAATATAAGACATGAAAATATTTCATTAATAACACACAATTTTTATCACACTCAAATTAAAGAAGGTTTTTCAATTTCTGTCAAATAATGAAGAAATATTAAGAAAAAAATCTAAAAATAAATAAAACTCTTTTTGATTATTTTTAAAGTGTAAATTCGCCAAGCTCAATGGGCAATATTAAGGCGAACTATACATAAATAAAAAAAGGGAGTTAAAGAAAATTAAAAAACTTATTCGAATTTAAAAAGTAAGAAATATTGCTGCTAGAAATGCTTTCAACGATCTAAGAGACAAGATACGAGCTGTCTGGCAATTGCCTTTGACCGGGCAAATGAGATAATTGCGAGTACAGTAGTAACCATTTATGATGAACGCAGCAAATATTTGCTTTATAAATCAATTAAGCCTGATTAGAGCTGAGTTTTCAATTAGTCTCCGGTTGAGTCCAAGAGAAATTTATGTAATTATGTAAACGGACGGACAGAGAGACAATCAGAGAGACAGATAAAGAGACAGACAGAGAGAGAGACAGACAGACAGAGAGACAGAGAGATAGACAGATAGATAGACAGATAGATAGACAGAGAGATATACAGAGAGACAGACAGAGAGACAGAGAGACAGACGGACGGAGACAGACAGACAGACAGAGAGACAGACAGACAGACAGAGAGACAGACAGAGAGACAGACAGAGAGACAGACAGAGAGACAGACAGAGAGACAGACAGAGAGACAGACAGAGAGACAGACAGACGGAGACAGACAAACATAGACAGACAGACAGAGACAGACAGACAGAGACAGACGGACATAGACAGACGGACATAGACAGACAGACAGAGACAGACAGAGAGACAGACAGAGACAGACGGACGGAGACAGACAGAGACAGAGACGGATATAGACAGACAGACGGAGAGAGAGACAGACATAGACAGACAGACAGAGAGAGACAGACATAGACAGACAGACAGAGACAGACGGGCGGAGACAGAGAGACGGACGGACAGAGTTACGACTGAGAAACTCGGATTGATAAATTGCCAGACTTGAGCTGGAATTATGCAATAAAGACGAGCACATAATTAAATGAACTCTACTATATATATATATATATATATATATATATATATATATATATATATATATATATATATATATATATATATATATATATATATATATATATATATATATATATATATATGTATGCCACATAACAGATCAGGTTTAACTTGGATAAATCAGATACAATATGGACGTGATAAATAACAGCTTTATCGACAAACTTAATAATGCCATACGCGGAAAGCCGAAACGAAAGTAAATTCTTTGTTAACACAAACTAAACTTACGAGATTTGATGTGCTTGAATTTAATTGCAGACGTTATGAGGAGGATCCGGATAATGCCTGGAACTGTTGTTCCTGGTGTGAATATCTACTGATTGTCATACTCTCGACGATACTCCTGGTGGGCGTATTGATCCTGACGCTCTTCTGGGTCATGTTCTATCGCGGCGGCTTCGCCTGGACAGAGCGACCCCTGCAGCAGTTCAATTTGCATCCCATCCTGATGGTCGCCGGCTTCGTGACGCTCTCCGGATTTTGTAGGTGCCCCCCCCCCCCAAAATAATTTGTCTTTGGGCTAATTCTAGTTGAGATCTCTTTTGCAGCCATTTTAATTTATCGACTGTGCCGTTGCGTGAAGCACATCTATGTGAAGCTGATTCACATGTTCTTTCATGCCGTTGCGATACCCTGCATTGCGCTCGGGTTCCTCTCCGTCTTCGACTCGCACAACGTATTGCAAAAGGTCAACTTCTACAGTCTGCACTCGTGGCTGGGCTTCGTCACAATGGGCATGTTTCTGCTGCAATTCGTAATTGGCTTCTTCACGTAGGTGTCGAGTACTTTTTTTTGTTATAATCTTCTCTGGCTCTAATTACGTTGTGGATTTGCCAATCGCCGGCTTTAATTTAGATTTCTGGTGATGCTCTGCTGTGAGAACAAGACATATAGCTGCCGCTCCGCCATGGTGCCCATACACGCCAGCCTGGGCTTGGCCAATTTCTGGCTGGCCATTGCCACATCCGTGACGGGCATTATCGAGAAGGAGCGCGAAACTGCCAAGGATCCAAACTTGAGGTGGGCCAAACGTCTGCTATAAATGAAACAGATTAATATCAAAATATTACTTGATCTTGCAGTGCGGAGAATCAACTGATCGAGCATTATATAACGAGCGCGATTGGACTCACCCTGGTTGTCATCGGCATCATTGTCACCTTTGCCGTGCGAAGGACCAACGCGCCGGCATCCGCCAAAGTCTATGTCACCGAACGCATTTAGATGGGCCACGCCCACATCCGTACTCTGTCTCGGTGCATGAACTGTGTAATCGCAATCAAAATTTGTTACAACCAAAATCTCTTGTCTGTGCAGCACAAACGTTAAAAAACACGCTTCTTCAGCATACTCTTCATAATTATATATACATACTAAACTAAAACTAAACTTTATGCCAAATCAAAAGAATCTTTATCAAAACTAAACCTTTCGCTATCAGAATGCCAACTTTTGCCGCTAAGTAGTTGTAGGTATAGGAATCTCATTGCAACAGACTTGGCCAGATCAATTGGAAATTTACACAGATTCAAAAAAGTATATATATATCTATATAATAGGAACTAGAGGACCGCCCAGCCCAGACCAAGCGTTAGAAATTACAAAATATGGAAACCGTATACAGCTGAATTCTTAGCCAGTTTTAGACATTTTTACACTTACAACCGAAAATACTATTCAATATATATATAAATTACTTATATAGTGTATAAACTTTACACAAAACTAAACGTAGTTTTTTTGTCGTCGCATTTGATGTTCTTTTTTTGTAATTGTGCAAACATATTTGTATTTCATAAAAAAAGCTAAGCAATATATAAGTTGTAAACCCAACATTTTACAATTACTACTATAATAAATGATCTTTCTATTTATTACATATAAAAAAAAGAAAAACTAATACAATCTTTTATTTCAAATGCTCTTCGGGCTGCCGATTAAATAAATAGTTGTACTAACTGCATTTGTCGCCCTTGAGCTGGGGCAGACGCAGTGCTCGCTTTTTTATAAGGATCACATTCTGATTGCCCGTTGGCGGCGCTTGTCCAGTTACGAAGATTGTGCCATTATTTGAGCCTATGGAGTAGACGCTGACATTCTTCGGCGCCCGTTTGCTGCTGACGGGCAGATCAAAATTACGAACGCGCGGCTCCGGCTTGGGATTGTCATGGATGTTTTCTATATCTAGCTTAAAGGGGGAGACAAAGTTGCGTATCCAGGGCTTGGGCTGCAGCAGCTCACGCTCCAGATGGGGGCTTAGGGACATGCGTTTATCGGTCGCCCTCCGATCTTCCGGCGTTGGTTTCTTGCGCACATACGTCAGATCTGGCTCAAAAGCGGGCACTTCTCCCTAAAAACAAAAACACAAACATTTGTAGTCCCACACTAGGTTAGTCTTATTTCGGACTTACCATGCAAACGTGCAGCTTTTGTGCCTTGGTGTTGTCCGCGATTAGGAGTCCACATTTACATTCGACATAGCCGTGTAGTCTGTATATAGGTCCGATTTTCTTAATGCTAAAACAGCGTTTAACGTGCGCAGTTAGATTTTTAAACTTATCAATAGATCTGCCACAGCTTGGGCATGTGGCTTCATTCTTAATTTCATTTACAGTGTACCAATAGGTTTTCCTATCTTGCAAAAAGCTGAATTGGTTCGTGGTGACCTGTAAAGAGATAAAATTTATCTGTACCTAGGATGGAAAAATGAAGTTGAAATTCTTACCGTCATTTCCTCTTTGTTTGACATTGTGCGGCATTTATATATTTCGATGAGTTGTCCGGCTGGATTATTAAGACACCTCCAATGGCAGTTTGGAACACAACGTAATACTACACAAGAACTTTTAGATTAATTTTGTTAATTCTAACAGGTTCCAGCATCCATGCAAATTTTAGTCACATTGTTTATGTTTGCCGAACGCGTCCACAATTCCACTTGCAAATACATATATCCAATTGCTTCGCAAATGCTAAGACTGTTAACTGTGCCAGTAACGGTAAGCCAGCAGTTGATTAATATATTGTATATTTAAGCATAAAATGCTTTTTGTTGATATTCATGCTTAAATATGCTTAAATTTATTAGGAGCCATTGCCGATGCCTATTAAATAAACTATTGTGAACCAGCTTACATTTTTTATCACCTTGCAACACTGCACATATCGGCTGTCTATCGATAAAATTATTAGCCGCCTATCGCTCGCCCACCACAAACTGTCTCAACCAGAAAACATAAAATTACAAATTATTTAAAAGAAACAAATGTAAAATACATTTTATATTGGTTTTGAAGAAAGCGTTTAAAAGGCCAAATACCCCAAAGCCAGCACAATATAAATAAATTAGAAATAATTGTTTACTTCGGTATTTTAATAAAAGAGTGTCTACATATGTATATAAAAGTTTTGTAGGAAAACATGGGTAAGTTGTTTGAAGTACAAGCAAAATCAAAATAAAGGAAATGAATTTATACTTATACTTTGTCTTTGCCCAGATGTGCCAGCGCCTGACGCTTGCCTGCTATGCCTGGAGGAAAATGCACTTAACCTGGAAGATTATCTGGATATCTATTCCGCAAAGGGCGCCCAGCTGAATGCAGTGCAGATAATCAACAAACACTTGCCCATGCAGCTGGCACAGAGTAGTGGGGAAACTCGGAAAATCTGCTCGCTATGCTGGAGTACCGTTTCCGCCTTCAATACGCTGCACGATTTCGTTAGCGCAACGCAGTGTTCGCTGCGGGAGACAAAGGTGCTGCTCATGGAAGATGACCCCCTTACCCAGGGCAATTGCACGGAGGCGCCCAAACAGGCTGCGGATAATGCCAACCCGGATCCAGCCGAGCTAAATGATCGCAACTTCTTCTATCCGGAGGTTAAGATAGAGGAACATGAGCTGGAACAGCTGCCCAAAATTGAGGTGCTCGAGAGCACCGCCGGCCTGCAAGCTGTCCAACTGAACTCCTCGCCGGGCAGACGTCTACGCAAGCGTGTCAAGGCGGAAGTTGAAACTCCACATGCCCAGGTCGAATCCATAGAAGTTATGGCACATGAACCTGCGGAGACGCCAAAAAAACGTCGTGGTCGACCACGGAAAAGCGAAACAATCCTTAAAGAAACCCAAAATGAAACGCAATCTCAGCCAACCTTAGATTTGGACACAAACCTTAAGTCGGAAAACGCCGTCGAATTTAGTGACGATGATGATCAGGACTTTGGAGGCCAGCTCGACGAGGGGCTCGACGACGACAGCAGCGAGGAGAGTCCACAGAGTGACGATGATTCCGATTTTACGATGGACAAGCCCAGCGAGGTGGAGTTTGCCGTCATACCGAAGCGTACGCCGGTGCGGCCCAAGAAATATAAAAAGCGTGCCAAGCCGGCCGAGCCGAGAGTGCGCATGTCCCGCGAACTGCTGGACCAGCGCAAGAAGCAGCAGGAGGAATTCGATGGCATCATTGCCAAGTTCTTCAGTGATGTGCTGCCGTGTTCCATATGCAATCTGTTGGTTCATAATTTTACGGAAATGCAACGCCATCATCGCCTCACACATCAAGTGGACCCCGGCTATATGATCTGCTGTGGCCGCAAGTTCACGCAACGCAAAGTGCTCGCCGAGCATGTGCTGGTACATTGGAATCCGGACCACTTTAAGTGCACCACCTGCGACAAGGCATTCCAAAACTCACGGCACTTGGAGTCGCATCAACAGGTGCACGTGGCCAAACTAACCTACCAGTGCGATCTATGCTCAAAGGCTTTCCTTAGCAAAACCGCAATTGACTACCATAAGCTAAACAAGCATGTGCCCAAGTCTGAATTTAAATTCACCTGCACCGAGTGCAACAAAAAGCAAGTAATCCCCGTGACTCAACAAAAGCTTATCTAATGATTGGTCCTTTTGCAGATTCCTGACTGAACGCAAGCTCAAGAATCATATGAACTCGATGCATGATCCGGAGAGCATTATCATATGCGACAAGTGCGGCAAACAGATGCGCACCAAAATCATTCTGAAGAAGCATCAGGAACTGATGCATTCAAACACACCGCGACCGGAGCCCGAGTTGAAGCAGTGTCAAATCTGCGGCGCCTGGCTAAAGGGCATGACCGGCCTGAAGCAGCACATGAAGAGCATACATGTGGAAAGCGCCGGCGAGCATCGTTGTCATGTGTGCGACAAGATTTCCCCGAATGCACGCGCCCTCCGACGCCACATCTACCACAAGTAATGTCTAGTTGTGCCCTGATTTTATCATGTGTGCTAATTATATTCTCTTCTCAATGCAGCCACGAATGCGAGCGCAAGTTCAAGTGTACCATGTGCGATAAGGCGTTCAAACGACCCCAAGAACTAAAGGTCTGCACTGACAGCACAATTTCAAATCAAAGCAAACTCTTAACTAGAATATTTTTTGGCTCCTTAGGAACACACATCCACGCACACCGGCGAAGTTCTATACACCTGTCCAAACTGTCCCATGACGTTCTTCTGCAGCGCCAACATGTACAAGCATCGGCAGCGGCTGCATCGAGCGCAATACGAGGCGGACAAGAATCAGCCAAAGCCGCCCAATATACTGCAGCAGGCGGTGGGCGCCACGGCGGCCATGAAGATCAAGCTGATGCAGAACACAAATGTGGCCAGCATAGAATCGGACTTGAAGCATTTCTAGATCAATAACAATAAGTAATGTGCACTTAGCATTTAGTCTACATGTTTAGCTTTAGTCCTAGCCTATCTCTTAGTTGTGTAGTGTTAAGCTAAAGAGAAAAGAGTAAAGATAAGTCGATGTCGACGCAATTTTGGTACACGTTAAACTGTTTTTATCTATGGGTTGTTCTGCTTTTCAGCCGATCTTAAGATTCTACTTTACCATTAATAATTCTAATATTTCCGAGGCGCGCGACTCTGTGGGCAATTGAAAACAAACAAGGTTGGAATGTCTTTCTTTCTTTATAATTATTTACAAGGATGGCTTAACGGCACCTTATATAACGCATTGACATTTACATATTTTAATAATGCATAAATTTAAAATATATATGTATACATATGTATATTTAGAAGATACTGCGTTTTGTCTCGATTTTATAATTGTTTCTCTTTTTTGTTTTTGTTTTTTTTTTGGTTTTTTAGATTTTTATGTTGTAGCAGTAGCAAACATTGAAAATATATTTAATTTAAATTTACATACAAATATTATTGTTCTTTTATTCATTAGTTTAGTGCATTAAGTTCTCCTTTAAGTTGGGCATAGATAAGTATATATATAAATGGGTATTTATTTATAACGTGGCCTCATCAGCAATTAATTTTCGTTCGGTTTTAAGTTCTGTTCGATTTATGCTTAACTTTCTTAGACTGCACAACTTACAAGAAGGGATTTAAACAGTTTATCAGCTTTATCATAGCGAATTTGGATTTGTTTGTGTTGACTTTTTTGTTAGCAATAAACTCTCGATATCTAGGCAACATTTATAAATACAATACTTTCGTTTTAGGGTTTTTGTATTTCCAGAGGAAATCTCATTGCATCGATTTTCACTTTAATATGTTTTTTGTTAAATCAAACTATTTGCGACACCATTTATACTTATAGTTATAAATTTAGTTTAACAGTTGGTTTAGTCGGGGGAAGTATGCAATTTAGGTTAGTTACAGCACAAAAACAAGACAGGTAAAAAAAAAAAATCAAAGGTAAATCAAACATTTATTTGTATTAATAATAATATTGTTGGCTTATTTAGTGACAATTTACGAAAATTTTACGTGTTAAGCTTTTCTTTATCAATTAACTAAATATGTGTGTGTGTATTTATTGCAAGAACAAAGCACAATTAATATTTGTTTTAAACAAGGCAAAAAAAAAAACAAAAAGAACAAAAAATACTGTTTATAACTGAAGCAGAACAACAAACGTAAATAAAAACATAAACTTTTATGCAGTTTCTTTTAATGACTTGAAATTGTTCTCGAAATTTTCTTTAGCTTCTCTTACGCGCGCGTTTTTTTTTTAAACTTTTGTTGTTTTTTTAAGTTGAACTTGAAACGGAATTGTATGAACGCGTAACATAAATAACAACAATAATTATATAACAATGACTAAAAATATTTATAGTAAACTATTAATTGTTTGCGTGTGTTTTAATAGGCGTGGCAACTGTTGCTAGTTGTTGTTGTTTTCGGATTCAATGAGCAGTATAGATTTAAGTTTAGTCAGCGCCCTTTTTCAGGATCTGCCGCTGAATATAATTTGCATATTCAATTATTAATTCTTGCTGTTGGCATATTTGTATTTATTTTTGCGTGGATGTGTTTGTGTGTGTGTGTGTGTGTGTGCGATGCAGAGGCATGAGAGCGGCCTCTTAAAGCTTGGTTTGCTCAACCATATCGATGTTCACCTTGTAGAACACATAGGGATAGTATTCGGACTGGCCAAAGCCCAAGCCGGGTATGTCGACATTCTGCAAGAAACATCAAAGTTAATTAATAGGTGTACAGAGTGCGGAATGGATAAATCTTACATCAGCACTGCTGACTTGTCCGCCAGCGGATGCGCCGTCCAAGTGGCCATACAGCTGATTCAGGACATCGCGCAGACGCTTCACGCTCTTCTTGTTGGGCTCAATCAATATGGCCTGGAAGTTGACCGGCAGGCCGTATCTGTATGGGGCAGAAGATTAACTAAGACCACAGCTAGCATGGATGGATGGATGCTTTGCCTACCTCAGCACGGATTCCACAAATACGCGCAGCGCTTTGACGTGTATCAAGGCGCAGAAGGCCTCGCTGAAGTTCACCTTCAGCCAGCGCACCAAGGGGCCCTGAAATCCGATACGAAATGACAGAGAATTATTTAATGTATAAATAAGTTAATATTGCTACGCACAAACTGCTTCTTCTTGTCGGTCATCAGCTTGGTCATCTCGTTCTTGCCGGCGGCCAGCTCCTCCTCGTTGTAGACAAAGTCGCGCACTATGAACTTGCGCTCGCGTGCATGCAGCTTGAACTCTTCGGTGACCTTCTTGAAGAGCGTCACATTGAAGAGGCAATAGTCGGGATCCTCCTTGATCAGCTGCGACGAGCGCGGCACAATCATGTCCGTGATTTTCTCGTAATTGGCTAACCAATCGTTGGCCATGGTTCTAAAAGAAAGATTGGCAAGATAAGTGAGATAAGCATAAAAAGAGCCAAGGCTGCTAAAACGGAACCGCATCTAGATCCTGTGTGGCTCAGGGATCTGAGGTAATCCGTGGGTTTGCAGCCATGGAAGGATATCTCCGGCTCCACTTACTTTGGCACAATCACCAGCAGCGTGGTCAGGTACTCCGAGTCCAATATGAAGTGCTCCTTCTTGACCAAATCCGCCAGGTTGCGGGTCAGCAGGCTGCCACTGTGAGTAAATGTGTGAATTTGTTAGAGAATGGGCGAATCATTAACTAGAATTTTGTCTGCTTACGTTTTCTTCTTCTCCAGGTTTTGTAGATTGCCCTTCAGATTGTTGTAGGCCTGCGACTTGGTCTTCAGATCGCCATCGATTTGGCCAATTTGCTTGGAAATAATGTCGGCAATGTTGCGCAACGATTGCTTGATCGGATACTTGGCCATGTCCCATTGGAAACGCGTTAAATACTGCGGCAGTTCGGCTAATTGTTTGATTTGAGAACGGAAAAGGGAATTAGTTAGCTTTGGCATTGATAAACTTGTCCAGAAAATATTAAATTAAAAAAATATTTATCTATTTCTTTTATTTTTTTTTTTGTAATTAGTATAAAACAAACTGAGTTAGTTTCGAAATCATAAACAACAAAGTTAAGTACGTAATAAATATTGCTCAGACAAGATAAATATATAGAGATATATAGACGAACACTTATACAAGACACACACACACACACACACATACACACGCACGCACACACACACACACACATTCATTTCACACTTGACTTTTACACACATGATTTAACAAAGACTACAAAGCGTTCAGATAAAGATTAAAATATATATACAGACATATATAGCAACGCTTAAATAAGGCAATTAACAATCAGGCAAATGTTAGCAAAAACAATTAACTAAAATTAGTTAGTCAGCTAAGCAATTCAGTGCTTAGTAAAGCTATTAGTTAAGAGCTCGACAAAGGCTCTGTAAATTATTTGTCAAATCGTTTCTTTAGGTCTACTTCTTATAGGGATATTAATAGTGGGATATCTATAACTAAGATGTTCGACATTTTACAACACTACGCAAAAAATACTTTTTTAACAATCGTTCCCATGGAAATTATACTATATACGAACCCGATGCAAGAACCCGCCGGAGGCTCTGTAACTTATTTGTCAAATCATTTCCCTAGATCTAATCCTTAAAGGGATATTAATAGTGGGAAATCTATAACTAAGATGTTCGACATTTTACAACACTACGCAAAAAATACTCTTTTAACGATCGTTCCCATGGAAATTATACTATATACGAACCCGACGCAAGAACCCGCCGGAGGCTCTGTAAATTATTATATTTATTAGATAGTTTCTTTAAATCAACTCTTTATAGGGATATTAATAGTCGGAAATCTATATCTTAGTACTGAGCAATCTTTTTCACATTTTTCAACACTAAAAAATGACTTTAAACGTTTGTTCCCATGGAAATTATACTGTATAGTAGTACGATATTGTTCCGAATTCTATTATTATTTAAGAGCCCTTCAAATTATTTGACGAATTGTTTCTATAGGTCTACTTCGTATGGGGATATTAATTAGTAGGAATTATATATCTTAGAAGCTCAGCAAATCTTTTTAACATTTTTCAACACTGCACTTAAAACGCTTTTTACCCGATCGTTGCTATTACAGTTATATAATATAGTTATAGGACCATTTTCAGACATTGCTAAGTTTAGTCAAGTTACAAGATACGACAGCTAATAAGTCATAAGAAAGTACAGTTTCCTCGGCTTGCTAACACTGGAAAATCCCATTAACACTACAAATCTCAACTAGATTAATTAACACTGAATTGCTTTCAATTGCTTGCAATAAGAAAACCAAATAAAAAATAGGCAAAGAGGAAACAGGAGAACAATGAAATAAACTACGCATACAGATGCTAATTAGACATGTGGTTAGGGTATCTATAGAGTTCGAGGTACAGTAAAACAATTGTTATGATTAGAATTAGAAGGAATAACGAGTACCTTTCGCAACACATTTGAAACGGCACACAAACTGTTAGCTGACTTTTTGTATGGCTTGTGTATAATTGGGTAATTAAATAAGCTTATACGTAGACACTTAAATGCAAATCAAAAGCGTAAATATAATATATATATATATATTGGGATTAAAATATATCTTAAATAAACAAATAAATCTCTGTGTGTGTGTTGGGTGTATTAATATATATATTTAGCTTAATGGAAATCGGCGTTAATCGTGGCTATGATAGTATTTGCGCAGCAGAACAACATTTTGGTGAGCAGTACACTGAAAGAACAACATATTCGCTTTTACACTGTTACAAATAATTTGGTGTATTTATATAGTTAAGGAAATCAGGTGACGCGAGAGCCTCGTAAATCGGCTCGTTAACTAAAAAAAAGAAAACAGATCTGCAAAATAGTAAACAGAGAAAGAAAGAAAGACTTGGAACTGTGAAACTGTATAACAGGTGTATAACACTTATGCCGTATAACAGTTAATCAATTTGTAAGCAAAGTTTTTGCCGGGAGCTTTACGTGTTGGTCAGAAAATAGCTGTAGATATATATATAGGTGGGGCACATCAAGTGGTTCCTCGAAACGAAAAGTGAGAAAGGAAAAACGAACGGAAAATCGAAAGGAAAAGCGTTATACAAAACGAAAGTGAAAGAAAAACAAACAGAGCAACGTCCAAGGGCCATACTCTATATATGTATATATACTTTTATTATATATATTTGTATATATATGTATATATAGATAGATAGGGGCCAGGCATGCTAACCTGGACTCAGCGGAAATTCGGGCGGCTCGGCATGATCCGTGTCTGGACTGGAACGACCCTGGCTACTACTGCCACAACAACTACTCACTGGAGACGATCTATGAGTTGGTGTTAAATTAAATCCATTGTTTATATTTAATTGAGACGGTGTAGAACGTTTGCTATAAATTTGATCGGCAAGAGAATTGAAGAAAGAGCGATAACTAGAGCGCGGTGTGGGCGATGTCTGATGCCAAAATGGAATTGGTTTGAAGTGTGTCTGAAACTGTGTTTGTTGTGTTTGTGAGTGTGCGTGTGCGTGTGATTGTGGTGGTGTTTGTGTGCTGTGTAGTATAGTGTAATTGTGTGTTGTGTGGTGCATTTGATGGGTGGAATGTGAGTCGTGATTGATTTAAAAAAAGAAATACATTATTATTGCAATCTAATTGTTGAAATTTGCATCTTAATGAAATCAAACATTTATGCATGAGTGGGCTTTTGAGAAAGACAGAGAGAGAGAGAGAGAGAGAGAGAGAGAGGAGCGCAAGCAAAGCGTGTGCATGTTTGTCTTTTTTGTTTTTTACAGTGTATTCTGTGTCTGTATTTGTGTGTCTGGATGACTGCAGCTCTGTAGCACGCCCGAGTGTTGCGATTAGAGCCCTGCATCGAGCCAAACGAAACGCGTTTCCGTTACTCGAGAAATGTTTCGGTCGCGCGGGGCAAGACTCAAGTTCGAGCTGTTCGAGTTGCAGACAAAACAAATGTACTCGTTCGATTTGAACAACAATTCTGTTCGATCGAACATGCTTCCAACTGTGTTCGAACTGTTCGAGTTGCAGACAAAGAATGCACGATAGTTCTGTTCGATCGAACATGCTCTAAACTGTGTTCGAGCGAGTGTTTATACAGGTTTATACACGATTATATTCTTGCTTAGCTTAAACATGTTGCCGCTTCGAGCAAGTCGAACTTCGTTTAAGGAATATCTTTAGGTTCGATGACTTGTATGTTCGAACACAACTTAGTTCGATATATATACAAGTTCGAGGAGTCTTTCGGTTTTCGTTTGTGAATCGATTCAGTATTCGTGTTGGATGAGTACGCATTAACCGATGCAGGGCTCTAGTTTTGGATGATTGCGTGTAGTAAACTGACTGGAGATTTTGGGCATAATTAGCATAATTTTCTGTATATATTTTTTTTGTTTTTTTTTTGGCTGGTGCGTTTTTTTGGCAACTGTTCTACAGATAGATAGAAATGCGTTGATAAAAGATACCTGGACTTCTTAGAGTTACGCTTTGGCTTATTGAACCACCAGTCGAACGTTTCGGATAACGAGGAGGCGCTATTCGGACTCTTTGGATCGTCCAGTTCGATATCCTCGTCCGTGTCGCAACTCGACTTCGCTGTGGGCGATTGCAGCGGCGAGACCGAGGAGCAAGCGCCCAGTTGCAACTGTTTGGGGGATTGTTGTTGTTGCTGTTGTTGTTGTTGCTGCTGTTGTTGGCTGAGATGGCTGCTGGTGCTACGAAAGCTCAGCTTGTTATTGTTTATGCTGCAAGTATTGTTATTCAGCTTTTTGCTGTTAGAGCGCGACATGCTTTGCACCGAGCTGCTGCTGGCTGTTGGCGCCGACGTTGAGAAATAAGCCGAAGAGGAGCAGATCGTCGACACAGAGCTCGCCTTGTCATCTGTTGCACCTGCTGCTGTTGCACCTGCTGTTGCACCTGCTGCGGCAGCAGTTGGGCTGCTCATGCTGCCGGTGGCAATTGCAGTTGCCGTATTTATCGCACAGCGCGTCGCATTCAGCATGGAGGAAGCGGTCTGTGTGTAGCATTCATCGGCCACCAAGGTGCTCGCCGTGCAGCTGCTGCTGAGGGCGAAGCATTCATCGCAGGCACAACCGGACGGTATCACAAAGTCAAAGTCACGCTCGGACTCGTCCTGCGTGCTCGATAAATTGTTCAGGCTGCCGCCCATATGGCAGGCGGCGCAGGCTCTGGCTGATGTCGAGGCGCAGGCGGCGGTGGAGGCGTGGCAGGCAGAGGCTTGGGCGTGGGCGTGGGCGTGGGCATGCGGCATGTTGTGGATAATATTGGTAGTAGTTGAAGCAGTTGCAGTTGCAGTTGCAGTTGCGGTTGTTGACTTTGTTGTGAGATTGTTGTTGCATTTACCCTTGAGATCCGTGGGCAGCTGATGCAGATGGTGGGGATGGTAGTGGAGCGGATTGTTCTGGTGGTGCGTGTGCTGGTGTTTGCGCTGATGCCGCAGGCTCAAATGCTTCAGGCGCTGATGGTGGCGACATGGCGGCATGCTCTCGTCGGGCGGGCCAGGACCTGGGACCGCAGTTGAAGTTGGAGTTCAGGTTGAGTTTGGGGTTTTATACCGATTATAATAAAGCCAGCTGCATACTTTCTTTTTGTTTGCTTTCGGTTTTTGTTTTTGCGAGGGGCTTAAAAACTATAGCATACATTTTGGGGCGATGCCAGAAATGCTTCAATGGGCCTCTAGTTATTATATATGTAGGTATATATATTGAGATCATAAAAAAAAAAAAAACTATACACTCTCGATTTGATATGAACCAAAGCGAAGTAAACAAAATCAAAAAAAAATATATATATAATAAGAAAAAACAAATTAAGAGATGAACTGAAATTCCAAAAATTAAAATAAATTTGATATATATAGAAGTATATATATGTGTGTGTATATTCAAACTCATGTGTCGGGGGGAGGGGGGACATTTTTGTAAACCAATATAATAAAAATATAGATGTACATAATTTCATGAACAACAGTGGAAGGAATATGTGTGTGTGGCAAGAGAAAATTCATATTTTCGTCCAATTATTTTCTCTTCAATTTAAACATTTGTTTTTTGCTTCTCGGATTTTCGCTTGTTGGGGTTCAATTCGAATATCATACAGAAAAATTAAATCAAATTTTGTACAGTGTAAAAGCGTTATATACATTTTTTTTATTCTGCTCACAACTACGGCTAAATAAAGCATATGAAGCACACACAAACACACACACACAGACAGTGAAATGAGTGCTAAACAAATATTAGTAACAAAATGCACAGTTAATATTATTATATAATTATCATAGGAGGTGAGAGCGAGAGAGAGCGAGAGAGATGCGATGTTTTATTGTTAGCAAAAGAAAGGCTCGAACAACAACACAACACACACACGCACAACACGCACACAACACACACACAGACAGACACACACACAGACACATACACATAAAGGCAACAGTTTTTGAATTGATTTATTTTTGTTTAAGACGCACGCACACTTAACTTAAGTAAATCATAGCAAAAAAAGAAAAAGAATTTAAACAAAAAAATGTTGAAAAAAGAAAAACTTAAAAGTGGAAAAGAAAACACGCGCTTTTCTTTCTTCCAATGTCTTTACTTTTACATAAAGAACAACTGATCGTATTTAATTATATATATATATATATATATATTTTTTTTTAATATTTTTACTTTATGGCATTAAAAGTTGAAGAATTTGTCTGCTTTTTGCGCAAGTTACACTTTTTTTTTCTTTTTCTTATTTTTTTTTTGTTGAATGATTTAAAAACTAACGACATTTTGGCGTCCGACTTGAATTGAACAAGAAACGAGACAAAAAAAGAATAATATATTGAAAAATAATAAATCAAAATTTACAATATTTAAGTAATTCATGTGAAATATACAAAGTGTTTCTTGTTTTGGGTAAACAGAGCCAAGAAAAAAGGCGCTTATATCATTTGGGGCTACAAGTTGTGTGTGTGCGTGTCAGTGTGTGTGTGTGTGTGTGTGTGTGTCAGTGTGTGTGCGTCTTGTTAACTATATAGCATGTACATGTGTGTGTGGGGTAGGGTATTCAGGTGTAGGGTATAGAATAGTTATTAGAGAAATGTACAACAAACGCAACACAAAATAAACAAAGCAAATTCTCTTGAGTTTTTCCTGTTTTGTTTTTTAGTTCTAAACTTTAGTTCCATTGTTGTTACTAATATAAAACATTTATCAACTTTATTTTTATTTCTGTTTTTTCTTTCGATTTTTTTCTTTGGTCGTGACAGATGATTTGTGCGCATGAGTTTCAACATAAATGAATAAAAGATATAAACAAAATGAAAAGAAAATAAAAATATAAAAAACTCAAAAAAAGGAATTTAAGAAACTTAAAATATATTTTTGAAAAAAGGAGAACAACCAAAATTAAAGAAAAGTATAATTCGAATTATTCAGCTGAAAATCGATTAGTTTTTAAATCAATTTCGTTGCTGAAAACGAATCCTTTGGTAAAAAAAACGTTATTTTTTTGAGGCTTGAGTCAAATTGTTGTCGAAAAATGTCAGACATATAAACATTCCATATTTTGAAAGAGATTGAAGATATTTTTTAAGTATCTATTGAATTTAGCAAAGGACGAAAAAAAGGGGTCGCCTTGGGACTGTATTTATAAATATGTATGTATATTTATGTGTAATAGTTCTTAATATAGTCGGGCTTTTGTTAGTAATTTGTAGAAAACAATAGAGTAGACAATTTACGACTAAACTTGTGTGTTTTTTTTTCTTTTCTTTTAGAGCATTCCGTATAATATTAAATGTATGCTACGATCAGCTAAGAAAAGTTCTTAGTGACATAACTAAATAAAAAATATATATTTATGGTTTCGCTTGCTAAACTAAAACTAGTCTAAGCTAGGCTAGAACTTGATCGTACATTAATTATACTGGGGCTAATCGTCGGGGACTTACTGTTGTTGGCCAGCAGGTTCTCGTGCAGCTTGTCGCGCTGATCCTCCAGCACCTCGCCCAGGTACATGGCCACCTTGCGCGTGATTTGCTCCACGTACGTGTCCAGTTTGCCCAGATCGTCGGACAGGCCGACCAGCTGATCCAAGGTGCCCACCTACAAATGAAGAGTTAATATGATTAAGTATATGCGGCTTGGTTAATTCGCTGGTGGAGCTCACCTTCAGATCGGGTATATGGAACTTGTAGTTGCTGCACAGATTATGTTGCTTGCTGGTGAGGTTGTTCATCGTGTCGAACGTCTGTTGGCACGTCTTGTCGCCCGGCGCCGAGATAATCCAATATTCGGACATCATTTTGATCAGTTGCTAAAAGGAAAAGTGAAATGTTAATATAATTAATTATATTAATTGCTGTCCTGATTGATTGAATCGGATCAATCTTTTCTTTGTGCTGTAAAAAGCACTTGGGAGAAGTTTGCAATAATTCCAAATATTGTCGAAGAACTTCTATGTGATTTTTACATTACTAATTGGAAATGTTGGTATATATCAAAAAACATATAAAAATTATCCTGATTGATTGAATCGGATCAATCTTTTCTTTGTGATGTAAAAAGCACTTGGGAGAAGTTTGCAATAATTCCAAATATTGTTGAAGAACTTCTATGTGATTTTTACATTACTAATTGGAAATGTTGGTATATATCAAAATATCTATAAATTATCCTGATTGATTGAATCGGATCAATCTTTTCTTTGTGATGTAAAAAGCACTTAGGAGAAGTTTGCAATAATTCCAAATATTGTTGGAGAACTTCTATGTGATTTTTACATTACAAATTGGCAATGTAAGTATATATCAAAATATACATAAATTATCCTGATTGATTGAATCGGATCAATCTTTTCTTTGTGATGTAAGCACATAGGAAAAGTTTGCAATAATTCCAAATATTGTTGGAGAACTTCTATGTGATTTTTACATTACAAATTGGAAATGTAAGTAAATATGAAAATATATATAAATTATCCTGATTGATTAAATGGCATCAATCTTTCCTTTGTAGGAAAAGTTTGCAATAATTCCACCCTGATGGAAATTTTTTATTTGGTAGAACTGTTGAATATTAATTTGTATATTTTTCACATGATTTTGCTGGTGAAAATTCGTCGACAAAGTCTGCCATTTGCCTTTTGAATTGAGTGCACAAACGTGCCATAAAAATAATTTCCATTATGTAATTTGATCCAATCGATAGATTCAGAGCTTATACATACATATATATGTATATATTGTATGTACATATTAAAATGGCCTTTTCAAAGCCAAACAAACACATTGAAAACACGCATTAAAATTTAATTATTGACCTCCAAACTGTGGGGTTAGCCAAGCATTTAGATGCGATCGAACGTCAATATGCATTTCATTGGCCCTGGGAAACAACAATACACAGCGTGTCTCCCTGGGTGTGTGTGTGTGTGTGTGTGTGTGACTGCATGTGTATTTTTATTGGGGCGCCTGCTAGACAACAAAGCGCAGACAATTGGCGCCAGGCAGACTTCGGGTCCTGTGCGATGCCTCGAAGACACGGCGTATACGCAATATGTGCGCATTAAGTACAGTGAAAGCTCCATAAAAAGCACAATCAGTGCGTTATGTTGACAACGTTATTAAAAGTAGCTGAATGCAATGTTTCAAAAAAAAGGCAGCTAAATTAGTTATCTTTTTGGCTTGTGCTTTTCTTTGATATAACAAAAGATAGATAAATCATTTAAAAAATTTCAATATTAGGCTCAATTTTTGATTTATAATAAATAGAAAAATTATTTATAATAGAGAGATCAGCTTAATTGACATAACTTTTGGTCGGACATTTACTTTTTGCACTTGTTTCCACTATTAATCAGACTTGGACTCTATTATTTGTGTCCAAAACTTTCCTAACCGAAAACTTTGCTAATCGAAAAATAAAGGAAATGTACTCAAATTTTCATAATAAATCATAATGGATAAACACATTACATAATCAAATTTTTTTAATAAATTATATCACATTGTATTATATGTCTCCTTAATTTAGGAGAACTCTGTTCGTTTTAGAGAACTTTCACTGTATTATGTTTGTATTATATTATGAAAAACTCTATTCCCTCTAAGGTCTTTTCACTGTATTATGTTTGTATTATATAATGGAAAACTCTGTTCGCTTTAAGCAGCTTTCACTGTATTATGTTTGTATTATATTATGGAAAACTCTGTTCGCTCTAAGCAAGTTTCACTGTATTAAGGTTTTATTATATTATGGAAAACTCTGTTCGCTCCAAGGAGCTTTCACTGTATTATGTTTGTATTATATTATGGAAAACTCTGTTCGCTCCAAGGAGCTTTCACTGTATTATGTTGCTTCAACTTATTCAGCAGCTTCTCAATTTGTATGAGTCGCAGCCTTTTGGTACATTTCTTGCCTTGTGTATATTTTTTTTGTTTTAACCAGATACCCGATAAACAAAACCTTGGCACCACGACGACGACCGACCAGGGCAGACACTGTGGCTCACATGGCCCAAGGCAGAAGAGAGAGAGAGACCCGTGCGCACTCGTCGAAGGCTCGATGCGAAATGAACACAAATGAAGCGATGTTGGCGCCGCGGTAGCTGGCTGCCATATGGTTGCGACCGAAATTCGTTGGTGCCACAAAGGCGCAGCCACGAAAAGGAATCGATGACGAGGCAGCGTCACGCAAGCCGCCCGCCTGCCTTCAATTTGGTAAGTGTCGACCCGACCGCGGGTCAGTTGCGTATGAGTAATCATCTGGAGATACAAATCTAGCTTGGGTCAATTTCGTTTTAGTAGTAGTCACTGTTATTACATAACTTCATGATGGCCTTCAAGGAGCACAAAAAAAAATCAAATATTAAGAAATGTTCATGTGAGTAAATAGAGCTAGCGGATACTCTGTGTTATGTGAATTGCCGCAACATTCGTGTCTCGTTCGTAGAACATTTGCAATCATGAAAATCGCATAGAAAGGCGATAATAGCCAGAGGAAAATGCCAGGGAGAGAGAATGAGAGAGAGAGACTCACAGTTATGTGTGAAGCATCACTTAAGATAACGAAAATCGCATAGAAGGGCGATAATAACACAAGTGAAAATGCGAGAGGGCGAGAAAGAACAGACAGAGAGAGAAAGAGCGAAAGACCTAACTATGAAAAGAGACTCACAGCTATAATAGTAGGTATCACTTAAGATAAGGAAAATCGCATAGAAGGGCGTTCCGCATTTACAGGGCACTTTCAATAACATATCGATCATATATGTGATAAGAAAAGCCATATAGATAGACGGTCGGGCAGACACCGGCAAAAACAGCTACAGGGTATACAAAATAAACAAAATGACAACAGCATTGGGCGCTGACCATCCCCAATAATGACCCCGCCATAACTATCCTGGCTTATCATCAGCCCAACAACAACAAGGACAACAACGACAACATTCAAGGCAGTGCATTGTCCTCAACCAGGAAACAAATGTGAGCCTGGCAACCGCCGCAAGGGCAACAACAAGCCGTATCTATTTTTAGCACCAAACTCGAAATTGCTTTTGTACAAATCACTAGCCAGTGGCGGCAACAACCCCCCAACCCCCCTCCCCCAACACGCCTTACAGGGGGCAGATATGCTTGCATACACATAGAAAATATGTACACACTTATATGTTTGCATGTTTATGTATTTTATTCTATGTTACCCGCGGAGCAGGCGTGACGCATTCAGCTTATCATTCACACAGACAAATTAGGCAAAGCAAAAGTTTTCAGTTGCTTTTCATACTCGCAATTATCTAATTAACTGTTCTACTAAATAATTATGAATAAAATTGTCTTTAAAACGCCACTTTGTGAAAAACAACTGCATAAATTGGCAACACAGTTTGCCAGATAAGCTCCAACTGTAAACAGACGACGTAAATGATGTTGATATAAAAGAGAAGCGAAGAGCAACAAGAAGCGGGCATGTCGCCAGTCAGACTGGCCAACGGCTGGCACAAATGTGTGTGGTGGAAGAAAGAACGGGTTGAGGTGGAGGTGGGGAAGCTTGGTGTCAAAAGGGGTCGAGGTGGAGAGCATGGGAAGTTTGGCTTCAAAGGACGCCACACAGGAAATTGCACCGTTAGCTGATGACGAAAACAAAAATAGCGACTTAAATAACTGTGATGATGCGCACACTCACACAAACACACACACCCACATGGTAATGTACATAGTAACTGCCGGCGGGGGCAGCGGGCGGGCGGCCAAATTAATTAATATTAATGTGTGCTGTCAGGAAAAGGCATTTTCCTTCTCATTCGTTGCCTGTCGCTAAGCCTTTAAAGTATGTGAACCTAGCAGCTGTTTTTTTTTTTAATTCTTTTTTTGTTGACCAGCTGCTAACATTCGTGTTTTATTAACTGGGCAAATATGTACGAATGCATGAATATGTTTGACTTTTTGTTTCACGTTTACTTTTGGTCAAACGCAGTCAAGGTCCTGACGGCACGCAATATTACTATTTGATGAAGTCCTTGTGGCGGCAGTCAAATAAATATACATATGTATGTGTAACTGCTGGCTAACAGCAAGTAGCCGTTAAGGGAAATACGGAAGAATTCATCAATTTAATTAATATAAACATGTTAAATGATTTTCAAATTTTATGGCTGGATATTTTGTTTACGCAGACAGAGAGAGAGAGAGAGCGGCATTCAGCCCAAGAGAGAGTATTGGGGAGAGAGCCCGAGAACGATACGCATTGAGGCAATTTACCACAGCTCGACACAAACACACACACACACATACACACTACCGTGGTGAGTTTGCCGCACTGTCAGCTGTTCGTGACAGTCACATGATAGCTTTTCGATCGATATTTTCTTTTCTCACAGAGTTTGAAGCTTAAAAACAAAACAACTAAACATTTGCCAACATATTTTCCAACACATAACACACACAAATGCCCGCTATTCGATTTTAGTTGCTGCCACTAGCCACACGAGCTGCCAGCTTGGCGTTGCGCCCCAAAAAAGTCGATGCCAAATGAACGAGGCAACAGTTTTTCAGGGTCATTAGATTTGCACATAGACAGAATCATTTTGCCTTTTTATCAGAGCAAATGTGGCTTTTAAACACTTGCAGAATGCTTAGACTCCCATTACACTGTACAGTTGAACATTTGATAACAGGTCAGCAGACCTGTTGTATTTTTTTTCTCATGCGCGCAATTTGCTGCGTTGTCGTTTTCCGCACAGAAACTGGCTTTGTTAAAGCAATCACTTACATTTAAACGGCACTAATACACGGCAACTCGTATATGGAGAAAACACTGCTTTAACTTAGTGCGTTGAAATTGTTTTTTACAAAATATATGAAGCAACGCAACCGCACCACCCACAATGCACGTACGAACGGAGCACAAGTCTCTGATAGAAACTCAACACGAAAATGACAATTCACAATTTCGCATAAGATTCACGTGATAAATTGCGATGACGATAATATATCGATTTAAGCAGCGCTTCGGCCTGGGGTACACACTCCAACCAAAAACAGCTGTTTAGCGTACAGTCGTGTGTACACACTGCTCGGTCTCTATGTAGGCGCCTACGCTACGTGCCTAATTATTAAAGTTTAGTTTAGTTAATTCTATTATTTGGACCAATTAAGGTGGCACTAGCGTACCAAAATTTGAAAGTGAGTGTAAATATTTTTCGTTTAGTGCACACTGCTAAAGACAAATTTTACTATCTCTGTTATGAAGTTCTAACAGGATTTGTGATAACTACTTAGAAATTAAAGCGTTCGTGTGGGCGTTTGTTATTAAACAGTAGGATGTAAGTAAAATTAAATAAATTACAATATAACAATATGTTGTTACCAAATTTATACAAGTTTCTGCCTACTCTGATTGGCACTTTCTGACATTACGCATCTATTTCATTCGTTTCATAATACAATTGCATATGCTTCAAGTACACATAACAAAAGGTTCTGTCGGACACGTGCGCTAACATTATGTATAAGCGAGTCCAACCTTTAGCCTGGTATGATTTTACAATAAAAGAAAAGAACAAAAAAAATACGGACGATGAGTCAAACAGCCTTTCAGCGAAACAATTAGCCAAGCGAATGTATTGTGTACACAAAACGGACGCAAAACAATTCCTATTTCCAGTGAGCACTTTCCAATTAGTCTGTTTACTCAACATCTCCTCCAGTGGCTATAAATAAACCGAGACAATGGTATGCGTCTCTTCCTCATTGCATAAACAGCGCGCATTGCATTTCCATAACATTGAACCCTAACACCAATGCTCAGCTGAGAATGGGAATTGTAATGGAAATCGAAATGGAAACAATAAAGCTCAAGTGCATAGAAACTTTGGATATGGCTTTGTCCACTTACCCGGCAGCCGGCGTCGTCATTAATGGACGCTTATCAGTTCAGCCTGCCAATCGTTCGATCACCGCGGCGGATCTTATCTCATCTCACAGAGCCGCCGCAGTCCGTAGTCCACTTGAGGAGCTTTACGTGGTCTCTGTATCTGAGCGATAAATAGCTATTAGTATATACCCTGTATGTACTGAAAACGGGTAAATTTGTTTTTGGCATATGTGTGCAACTGGCAAAAGGAAGGATATAAATCTATTGCTTACTCGATCTAGTCTCGCGTATGTCCTGCGAATATTACGTCATATTTGGAATGTGCGGATCGAATTTGTTTCAAACTATCGATAACCGATCATTTATCGATGTGTACTCTAAACATGCCTATCAATTTTCATATAGTATCCCCCCACTGGAGCACCCTTGTTAAGCAAAGCATTTGACATTGGCTTACAACGCGTCCCGCGTTTCGCTCTTTGCAATTGCTTGCTGCTCTGTTGGCGTCGCTGTCACTGTCGATGTCGACGTCGGCGTAAACGTCTGCCGATCACAGGCGCTGCCTCTGCTGCTGCTCGCGCGGCGCTGTTCAGTCTGCAAAGTTATTCGCTCGAGTGTGCTACGCGCTACGCAGGCAATCAAAATTCGAAACGAAATCTAAATAAAACGTTAAAAGTGAAAACAGATACAAAAAAAAAAATCACAAATTTTTTTGGATTTTTGTGGCAGGTGCTAACAGTAACGGTAAACATGACACTGTTCGCTTGTGGGACAGGCAGATGACAGACCGCGCTCGTTATCAGTTACAAAATATTCACCGTTAGACGGTGACCTACATACCCATACCCGAACTCACCTATGGGCTTGACCCAGCCCCAAAAAAAAGAAGAAGAAGAAGATAAAAGAAGAGCGGCAATAAATTAGTTGTTTGTGCAGTCGAAATATTGTGCTAATAACAATTTAGCATGTTTTAAATAATTATAATATATATATATTTATATTATTTACCGAAATTTAATTAGTATTGGATTTAAAATAAATCAGGTTTTTGCTGTAGGCTAACTTTGAGTATAAATTGTGTTGTCTATAGAGACATGACATATTAGGTAAAAATTTTGTAAAGTATATAAACTTCATCAGAGTCGATAAATCCATATTATGATATATATATGATCGTACTATGTAGTAATAATATATATATCTCATAATTTCTATAGGAACAATCCAACACCTTTTTTTTATAGAATTAAGTACAGTCATAAAAATAAAAGAGTATTTCATAGTCGACATTCCAATAACTTCTCAGTCTTGATTTATAGAGTTTATAGAGTGTCTTTTGATATGCAAAAAAAAAAATAGATAATTTCACAAATTTAATGTCCATATGAAAACGAATTTCTTGAACTCCTGACCTTGGCACTAAGAACAGAAAGAGCATAGCTAATCTTTTTTTATTTAATTTGCACTACTTTTTAAAACGTTAAAGAATTTGTATTATTTTATACTTGAGCGCTTTTTCTATCTAGATCTTGCAATTAATATGAACTCAAAAAATTAAAAAAAAAAAATGAATACCTAAACTTGGGTTGGGTCTGCTGCGACTTGGTTTAGTTGTTGTTGTTGTTGTTGCCGCTTCTGCTGTGTGTGTTCTCTTTTAAGTAAGGTTCGACTGCGTGGAGAAAGTTTCTCCAACTGATTTTAGTGCTTCTGATTGTTGTTGCTTTTGCCGCTGCTGCTGCTGGTTTTTAGGTATAATGTTCGTCTCGCCGTCCGTCAGCGTTCGCGCGTCAGTGCTGCCAACTGTTAGCCGAAAGTAGCTAAAAATAGCTGAATTAGCTTTCAGCGCACAACAATTGGCAATAAATTCGTTTTGAAATTGCAATTGTTTCCGGCTGCTGACCTCTGAAAATAGCTAAATTCAGCCATAAATTAGCTGAATTGGCAACACTGGCTGGCGTGTCTGAAAAGCTGGCGGCGCGCCGCAGCGAAATCGAAATCGGAATCACTGGGTTCCATGGTCGCAGCGACGCGACTGCGCTGCCGCTACCTCAGTCACTGGCGACATGCGTACGTGCGACGTCGCTGCGCTGCGCAGCGCAGCGCAAAGTTTGCGCTCTTGCGGCACACGGTCAGAGCAGCTCGAGCGTGCAACAGGTGGCGATTATATGCGGCTGTTGATTTTGGTGTTTACACCCAAACCCAAGCAATTTGTGCGTCGCCCAGATATTACAAGTAATATGCATAACTAAAAGGCGATTTATTTTCTGATTGCGCAGAATATCAAGAGGTGAAAGTTGTGACGACACAAGTGGCACGCGGACGTCTGCGTGTACCGTTTGTTTTAAGCCCATTTACCAATGTATACATATGTACATACATACATACATTTATTCCAACATGTCACTAAATGTTATTAAATGTTTGCAGCGCTCAGGTATAACAGGACTCTCTTGAAGCCAACGACCAATTAGAATATTAACTAAGTCATGTCGCGAAATTGGCCCGAAAATGTTGGAATACGCGCCATTGAAGTGCTCTTCCCCTCGCAATATGTGGACCAAACGGAATTGGAACAGTTCGATGGCGCCTCTGCGGGCAAATATACAATCGGCCTGGGCCAATCAAAAATGGGCTTCTGCTCGGATCGCGAGGACATCAACTCGCTGTGCCTGACGGTTGTCGCCCGACTCCTGGAACGTCATCATATCAAGCACACGGAAATCGGTCGTCTAGAGGTGGGCACCGAAACGATAGTCGATAAATCGAAATCGGTGAAATCGGTGCTAATGCAATTATTTGCGGCGAGTGGCAACACTGACATCGAGGGCATCGATACCACAAATGCCTGTTACGGCGGCACGGCAGCGCTCTTCAATGCCATCAATTGGATCGAATCGTCCAGCTGGGATGGACGTTACGCGCTCGCCGTCTGCGCCGATATTGCCGTCTATGCCAAGGGTGCGGCACGTCCGACTGGCGGTGCCGGCGCCATTGCCATGCTGGTGGGACCACATGCGCCGCTCCAGTTCGAACGTGGTCTGCGCGCCACGCACATGGAGCACGCCTATGACTTCTACAAGCCCGACCTAAGCTCCGAGTATCCGACGGTCGATGGCAAACTGTCCATACAGTGCTACCTCTCGGCGCTGGACACCTGCTATCGCCGCTATCGCCAGAAGTTCGAGAAGCAGCAGCCGCAACAGTCGCAGCTCGGTCTACAGAACTTTGATGCCATCATTTTCCACACGCCGTTCTGCAAACTTGTCCAGAAATCTGTGGGACGGCTGTGCTTCAATGATTTTCTGCTGTGCAGCGAACAGGAGCGCGCCGAGAAATTTGCCGGCCTGGAGCGCTTCAATGCAGCCACGCTGGAGGGCAGCTATTTCGATCGGGATGTGGAGAAGGCCTTCCTCACGCAATCCGCGGAGCTGTTCGCCAACAAGACGAAGAAATCGCTGCTGCTGGCCAATCAGGTGGGCAACATGTACACGCCCAGCGTCTACTCGGGCCTCGTCTCGCTGCTGATCAGCGAGCCGGCCAGCCAGCTGGTGGGCAAACGCATTGGTGTCTTCTCCTATGGCTCCGGCCTGGCCGCCTCCATGTATTCCATCAAAGTCACGCAGGATGCGTCCGTTTTTGAGAAGTTTGTGTCCACGCTGGACTATGTGCTGCCCCTGCTGAATGCACGCGAAAAAGTGGCGCCCGAACAGTTCTCGGAGCTGATGGAGGTGCGCGAAAAGAACAATCATGCGGCGCCCTATACGCCCACGGGCAGCATCAGTGCCCTCTTCCCGGGCACCTACTACCTGAACGATGTGGATGCACTGCACAGGCGCAGCTACGAGCGCACGCCCAGCAACATCAGCAATGGGGTCCATTAGCCAAGGGCTCGCCCAGCATTAACTAAGCTACTTAACTTGACAATAACCTAGCTGATAAACTAATCTGTTCTAAAGCTATAGCTGGGATCGAGTTCCCTTGACTCCTTTTTTTTAAACTTAGCTACGTTGGTGGATTTGGTTGTCTGTATGCAATATTAATTTTATGGCCTGGCTTATTATCATTTTCATAAAGTCCGCTTTTATTTATATCATGCCTGAACGCAAACGGAATCAGTGTAAAATAATTCCTAATATTTTTAAAAACTCTGAATCTATGCCTATAAACTGTACAATAAAATACATTTAAAATCGTATTTATACAAATATGCATAGCCAAAGCATATGAACGTTTGTAAAGTGCAAATAAACAAGAAATTCAATACAATTTCGTTCGTTCCTTTTTCTTTCACACAGTTTCAGTTTACATGTGAAATGGACTTCTTAAATTAAATTCGATTAAAGTACGCAAAGATGGGCTCTCGTCTTCAGTTTAGCGCTGTAAACTTGTAGAAGTTGACGCCTAAAATGGAACATAAACAACATTAAAAACGTTGCATTCGAATCAAACCAACTGCGCAATACTCTGTTCACAGTGATATTCACATGAACAGAGTATAAAAATACAGCATAAATTAAAGGAAATACCATTGGGAATGACGCGTGTATTAAAATGACTCTCCGATCGAAAGACGCCCAAGTTGCTATTTGGCTCAAACAAATCCTGAAAGCAAACAGAATAAAAGTAAAAAAAATTATAGGGTATTAAATGTGCCAAGCAACTCACCTGCACGCCGTAGCCGTAATCATTGTTAAGCGACAGCTATAGAAAGTTGATAAATAATAATAATGATAATAACAGCGAGAAATTTATATAATTACATCTTTTAGCGTAAATGATATGGCATATGGCGCGCCGTCCACACGACGGCTGACAAAAGCCACGGCGTAAGAGTATTCGGCATCGGCTGTCGGTGCTATGGGACGACGCCAGACCTGTACACACGATCAGATAATTAATATACGATAACTAAAGCTTAGCTAAAGCGTTACCTCAATATTATTTTTCATGAGCAAGCGTCGGCCCTGTATGCCCAGCGGATCCTGATTGACAGCAATTACAGCCCTGAATCGAAAGATTATACAGATCGATTTTATATTTAAACGAATTTGACTAACCGATTTTGCAGGATGTCCTTGATTTCGGGTCGCACCTTGGCCAAATCATTGGACATGATCAAGGGTGCCGCCAGCACAGCCCAAATGGCCATTTGCAATTTGCTTTGATCATAGCTTAAACCATAATTGCCAAGCAGCAGCATATCCGGATCGTTCCAATGTCCCGGTCCACCATGTGGCTGTATGCTGTCCTGATTTTTGCCAAAGTAATCAATTATCTGCATGAGCGATTCCAATGAATCGTCAATATCATCCCAGTTGCGCCACAGATTGCAGTGTTTCTTCAAGGATTCATATTCGGGCATTTGGCCAACCTCCGACTGATACGCAGGCCTGCACACAAAATCAGTTAATAATGGAATTACATATATTTATATGGAGGTTGCCCCTCACCAGCTGCAGGAGTAGACCATGGGCCTGCCTGTCGAGTTGAGAAGTCGTCCAAATTCTGGATAACCCGCTGCCATGTCGCTTATGTTCGCATAGCAGCCATCCAATTTGACATAGTCCACATCCCAATTGGCAAATGTTTCCGCGTCGAGTGCCATGTGATTGATGACACCCGGATAACCGGCACACGTATTTGTGCCAAAGTCCTGGTACAAACCAAACTTGAGTCCTCGTTCGTGTATCTGTGTGGGTATAAAAAGAAGACTAAGAGACTTTTTCAGGCTGGATTAATTTACTCACATGATCGGCCAGCACGTTCAGGCCATTGGGAAAACGTTTGCGATCCGGCACAAGTTTCTTGGTCTTGTTATCGCGATTCTTCTCCAGCCAACAATCATCAATGATGACATACTCGTAGCCAACATCAGCATAGCCCTCCGACACAATTAAATCCGCGTGACGCCGGAACAGCTGCTCGCTATAACGAAAAAGCCGGATGATATAATAATAATACCTGATAGTAATATATGGTTATATACCTTATGCATTCGTCGGGATAAGTTTTACAGTCGGTTATGCAGCGAAAGCGCTGCCAGGACATCCAGCCCATGGGCGGTCTGCAATAAAGGATTCATTTAGCACGATCAATTTCAAGTTGACTTTTTAATGCCCTTACTTAAGTGCCAGGCCATTGTCCAGCGCTGAACCATCTTGGAGCAACTGCAGCAATATCACCAGAAATGCGGCCACAACGTGCAACATGCTGTACATACTTTCCCGAGCTGTGTGCAGGGAATGCGTCCTGTCCCGAGCACGTTAGCGGTTTTATAGTTGGGCGTAGAGTGTCTTGTGGCACTGACAAGCTGAAGATAAATTTTTAACCTGTTTGCTTACCTTGCGCAAACAGCAAGTGGCAATTGTTAACCGTAATTGAAGAGTACACACATTGACTGTTCACAGCAGGGAGACAGCCTTTGTTGGAAGGCTTCTTATCAGCGCTAGTTGGCGCAAGTTCAGGCGCTCAAGCGTTGCAGGTTATCGCGATGCCTAGTTTGGCCTGCATACACTGAGCTACAAAAGTTCGTCGCTTCTATTTCATCATTGTGGGTAGATTGCTAAAAATAAAATTGCACTTATCAGTTGACGTGCATCTATCTATTCGTTATTCATTCATTTAAAATTAAATTTACAATAACTTTTATTTTGCGAATCACTTATTTTTGTAGCACAATTTAGTTGCTTCAGTCACACACACACACACACATTCATAGATAAATAACTGTATGATGCATTATGGCGACTGACTCCCATTGGAAAGTAATGGAACTCAAGTGCTCGTAATTAAAAACAAAAAAAAACTGTTATTTAAGTCTTGACCCAAATGGCATTTTATCAACCACTTATAGATAAAAACATATCTTATGCGTATTGACAAATCGAAACATGCAAACATAATTAAACACGTACGTTGCAAATTTTCTATTTTTTCCAATATAAAATTATGCTATGCAGCTTTTCAATTAACTTTTATAGGCGGCGGATATTTGCGCGGGCGGTTTAACTTGCGATTGGATTTGTTATTGTTAATTCATGTAGAACACGCGCTAAAAAATACCAAAAGCCTACTATGCGTTTTACAGCACTGCTCAGCGGCACAGAGTTATCGATAACGTTGCATCGTCAACTATAAGCTGATTTGCTCGTTCAGCGTTTATTAAATTGATTTAATTTGATTTGTTTATTTGACGCAAAAAAAATGGCATTCCAATTGCCCACGACAACGGCAGCGAGCGCGCCCAACTTTTCGTTTGGCCTGAACACCGCACCAGCCACTGCTAATACCGGCGCCGCAGTTCCCGCCAAACCGGCCACATTTTCATTTGCCCCACCAACGCAAGCGCCTAATGCAGGCGGTGGCGATGCAGACGCTACGAAATCGGCAGCGCCGCCACCATTTGGCGGCTTCGGCTTGTCGGTAACGCAATCGGCCCAAGGCCTGTCAAATCCACTTACGGGCCTAGGTGGCGGTGGACTCGGCGCAGCTGTTGCGCCAACTGCAGTGGGTGGAGCTGCACCAGCCGCTGCAGCAGCGCCCGCCTTTGGAGGATTTATGTCTCAGCCGGCGGCGGCGTCGTCTGTCACAACAACAACAGCAGCAGCAGCAGCAGCAGCCACAACATCCAATCCACTCGGCGGCGGCGGCCTCTCACTGGGATTGAGCACGGCACCCAAAAGCACAACAGCTATTGCACCCATTGCCGCCGCCCCTGCCGCCTCACTCGCTGGCGCAGCACCAGCTGCTGGAGCTGGGGCTTTTGCAAACTTGTCCACAGCGACAAAAACAACAGATTCGTCAACGGTTGCGAATGCTACACAATTGTCGTACAATCAGCTTGAGGAGCACATCAACAAGTGGACGCTGGAGTTTGAGGAGCAGGAGAAGGTCTTCACCGAGCAGGCAACACAGATAAATGCCTGGGACAAGCTGCTCATTGGCAACAATCAGAAGATAATCGAGCTAAACGATGCCGTGCAAAAGGTGAAGAACGATCAACAGGTGCTCGACCAGGAGCTGGAATTCATTGCCACACAGCACAAGGAGCTGGAGGAGAGCCTCGCGCCGCTAGAGAAGGAATTCACAAGCTTGCCGCGCGTCGATCAGGAGCGCAGTCAGACCTATCTGATGGTTGAGAACCTCGATACGCAGCTCAAGCAGATGTCCGAGGATCTAAAGGAGGTGATCGACAATCTGAACGAGGCCAACAAGGGCCAGGACAACACAGATCCAATCATACAAATTGGCAAGATACTCAACGCGCACATGAACTCCCTGCAATGGATCGAGTCGCAGTCCACGCACATCTGCAAGAAGCTCGACGACATTGGCAAAATACACGAGTCCCAAAAACGCGACATCTTTCGCGCACCTTATTGAGTTACATTTAAAACTTGAATAAAAAATCATTTGTATTTGTTAACAAATTGTATGTGTACAGTAAAAGTTCAAAGTTCTTGGGGGGGGAATCCTCTCGAGCTCCTTTGAGCCGACACGGCGGCATAGAACAGGATTCAACATTGATATTTATTTTAGTGCATATCTAAAGCCGTAATCCGCCGCTTAATAATTCTTGAAGTACTTAAGTCTAAACATGGGCGCCTTTCTGCCCCTGCAGCCCAGCGCAAAGTAGCCGCTGCTGGGCGAGAAGGCGATGGTGTTCACATGGCCCACATGGTCGCTCTGGTCCGGGAAATTGGCGTAGACTGTGGCGCTGGGGAAATGCGCCAGCTTCAGCGCATTGGGCACCTGGCGCGAGCTCATGGCCAGCAGCTCGGATGTGTGGTTAAAGAGTACGTCCGTGATGGCCGTGCGCAGATTCATGAAACGCTTCTCCGGCTGCGGCACCGTCGACTTGTAGATGCTCTCGTAGTCGTACACATTGACCACGCCCTCGCTGCTGCCGGTGGCCAGCATGCGTTGATTGGGCGCCAGCTGCAGGACCCGGCCGCTGACGCAGCCATCGTCGACGAAGCTGTGCTCGATGCGATTCTGGCGCAGCGACAACACGTTCACCATGCAGTCGGAGCTGCTGCAGAGCAAGCGCTGCGAGTCGGCCGTGAAGCATATGCCACGCACCGTGCCCTCCTGCTTGAAGCTGTGCAGCAGCTCGTTCGTGTGGCTGGTCAGCAAATGGATGGCTCCAAACTTGCCGGGCGCTGCGATATATTTGCCGCAGGGCGAGACCTCAAAGCGACGCAAATAGCGTATGCTCTTGGGCAGCACCAGCTTGGTTTCCTTGGCCTCCAGCAGATCGTACGAGAAGTAGAAGGGCCGCACCGAGCCGAAGAAGGCCTTGGTGCCGCAGGGCGTGATGCGCGCACAGGTGAGTGGAAACTTTTTAAAGCGCATGCTATGCAGCTTCTCGTTCTTTTGTCCGTCCACGCTGTAAATGCTGGCCAGGCAGCTCTCGCCGGCAACTAGGGCAGCCGTGCTGGTCGGATGGAATTGGATGCTCGACACACAGCCTTCGCTGTAGGTGGCGCGATTCAGATCCCTTGTGCGCTTAAAGTTCAACACTTTGGGCTGCAGGCCCTGCGCCTTGGCCTTGCGATCAATGAAGCCGACGGTTTTGAGCAGCGGTTCCTCCTCCGATTCATCGGAATCGCCTGCCTCCTGCTTCTGGTCCAGCGACGCCCACTTGGGCTGGTTGATGGTGCGCTGAAAACGCGCCGTCAAATATTCCTTGTATGATTTGTCTTTGCGCAAGTGCGTCAATGGGCCCGAGTGTCGCGTGTGTCGCTTCACCTCGCCCACTTCCAGGTCCTCATCGTCCGAGTCTGTCCAGGCGGGTTTGTGTTTCTTAGCCGTCTCCTCTGTGCCCTCCGCGTCGTCGTCCGCAGCTGCCGTTGCCTTGCTCTCGCTGTCGCTCTTGGCGCGTTTCTTGCCCACCGACTTGGCCAAGTTCGATAGAAACGTTTGCTTATCGCCGAAAATCAACTTTTCCGTGGGCACCTCCACATAGGCGGGTTCCACTTCGTCTGCGCCAGACTTCCGCCTAGTTTTGGGAGGTTTGTGTTCATGCTTGGCATACATGGCCATTAGCTCCTGCAGATCGTCCAAGCCATCACTCGACTCGTCATCGCTCATTTCGATATTATTTATGCTTTTTAATTTCAATGAACTTAATTTCTGCTGTAATTCCAGTTTAATAGAAATTCCAACACAGCAAAAGTATTTTAACCGCACGTGTGTCTACCAGGGCTGGCTTACGATATTGAAACATATCGATATTTTCACAATTTCACAATATTGTGAACATATCGATATGAACACAATTTACATATATCGAAATAAAATATTTTATCGAAATTCAAAAAACTTTACGTTAAGCTGTGAGCTCTCGCTGTTGGTAGCTAAAACGTGGTTTCTAATCATTAAATTTTAATTAACATATTCAAACAACGGCAGCTCTGCTGTTTCAGCCCTTGAAACATTGCTCTGGCTGTGTATGGGTCTGCTGGGTAGCTTGGTGGGGCGGCGACAGCGTGCCCGCAAATGCAAGTGGATGAAGCGCAGCAAATTAAATATGTCCAGTAAAACATTGAAGATAATAACGTAGCCCATTTGCACCAGGCCCATGACGCTGACGCCGACAAACAGGGCCAGAACACCGCCAAAGGATACTGCAGGAATACACAAGGTTTTAACATTTATCAAATATTACATATATGCAGCGGCTACCAATCAGATCCTCGAAACTAAAGACGACATCCCGCCGGAAGCGCACCTTGGGCGGTATCAGATCCCAGCGAAAGCTTGAAGTGGCCGTCTCAACGCTGGCCGCCTCCTCGTTGCTCTTCATGCCCCACGAGCTCTTCTTCATCGTCTGCATGGTGTACTCGATTTCCGTGCAGGTCGACGGACACTTGCATATGTGCAGCGCCCAGATGGGCCACTTAAAGTCCAGCAGGCACTCAAAGCCCGCCGGATTGCAGCTGGGTCCCTGCACAAACGGATAGAAGAAGGGCACACAATTGCACATCTCCAGTGCCATGATGGCGCGACAGCGCGCCAGGCACAACGACTTGCTGTAGATCTAGGGGCAGAGGCGACTGTCAGAGATTAAGGATGCGTATATCGATGCTACATGCCTTCAGATTGGAGGTCTCCTCATCATTGAAGACGCACTTGCGCTGCTCCACGCTGAGTTCCCGCAGGTTCTTCGAAGCTCTACAAGGCATAATTATATAATGGAAGAACAATTTCTGGACAGGATCACTTACACCGTCTCGAGCACCTTGAATGAGGCCGTTATTTCATCGGATTTGTGCAAAGCGACAATGTTTGCCTCCGTCGCGGACACCTCATAGGGTGAGTGCACATCCAGCTGAAAGGAAGAGAGAGAGAGAGAGATTAGTAGACCACAGACTATATTTAGACATATGTATATACTAACCACGCCCGTGCTCTCGTAGAGATCCATGCGTATATAGCACTGCTGCTTGCCGTATTGGCAGGTAAGCGGCTCCGGCAGCTGCGCAAACTGCACGGATCTGCCAGTAGCAAGATGGAGATTAAAGGGATATATAATGTCTGTGGGGAGCTACTCACTGCTTGCCCAGCACCGCGGACATGGGCGAGTTGATGGCATAGCAGGAGCCGCGCTCCGTCATGACCATCTGCACGGGCACCTTGAAATTGGCATCAAAGCTGCTGATGACCTGGTCGAAGGGTCGGTTTATGGTCTGGATTATGTCGTACAGATCAATCTGATCGAAGCGCTCGTCGCTCGCGAACTTGGTCAGCTCCGCGTAGTTGCTGGCGGTGGCATTGACCACCGCATAGAGAAAGTCCATGATGTAGAAGTAATCCTCATCGATGATGGACACATTCCACGCCTCCTGTATCAGCTCGTTGGCCTTGAACGAATCGATGTGGTCGTAGTAGCACAGCGTAACCGCCGGCAGCGACCCGTTCCAGCCCCGATAATCCCGATCCACCGAGATGACCGTGGGCGAGGTCAAATACCGTGCTATCTGCACCTCACTTAGCATGTAGACAGCAAAGACGCTGCCCAGGAGCACCAGGAACCAAAGTAAGCTGTGGGGAACAGATCCAGAGCTGTGCTTAAAAACTAGGCTAAAAATCGATATTTATCGATTTTGGAAGGGGAATGGTAAGTTATCGTTTAAAAGAGGCCCATATCTCTTGCTCTTAAATTATACGAGATATGCTTAATAAAACTAGGCTAAAAATCGATATTTATCGATTTTGGAAGAGCATGGTAAGTTATCGTTTATAAGAGGCCCATATCTCTTGCTCTTGAATTATACAATATATGCTTAATAAAACTAGGCTAAAAATCGATATTTATCGATTTTGGAAAAGTAGGGTAAGTTATCGATGACATGTATTTTTTTGATGGCCTTTATATAGACCGATCAATGGACCTGATGGAGGATTGGCGACGTCTCCTTGTCCTGCCTTAAGCTGACAGTTACCCGTGATCTCTTCTGCTAAAAATCGATATTTATCGATTTTGGAAGAGCATGGTAAGTTATCGCTTATAAGAGGCCCATATCTCTTGCTCTTATAAAGATAAATAAAACGTGGCTAAAAATCGATATTTATCGATTTTGTTAAAACAGGGTAAGTTATCGTTAATAGATGTCTTGTTCTCGGCTCTCTGCAGGGCCACATCATTGCGAAGTTCATCCTGATCGTGGATCCAGCTCTCTTCCGCCTTAAGCATTCAGTTACCCGTAATTTTCCCAGAATTATCCAACTCTAGTCTAGATTAGCCAACGTCACCCGCTTACCGCTCGGCCATGTGCAGGCCGCGATTGACGGTCAGACGTATGGCCAGCACGCTGGTCTCGTCGCCCGCCTGCGCGGTGACATCCCGCAGACGAGCGCTCACAAAACGGATTAGCCGCAGGAGAAGGCAGCCAACTAATAGAAGCCAATGCCTCGTCCAGGCGGAGCAGCGTTTCAGCAGGAGTAACACACGCGAGCGCATCCTCAAACGAAATGAATTGCCAAAAATCCGTTCAACCTACATTTATTGACTGTCCATTTTAGACAAAGCCCCTGAGCGATTTATTGCCCAGATCGATTTGTATCAGGAATATGACAATGACCAGCAACGCGTTGACAAACTGCCGCAGAACAAAGCACAAAATGAGATTGTGATTGGGTTAATGTGTCGGCACTTACCCCGCCCAGCGCAAGGGTGTCCAGGTCGACGAGTCCGCAGGCGGCGGGGGGTTGGGCCTGATTAGTCTGGAGCTGTAGCAGAAAACGATTAATGGAACGTTCCAGGCGCGTGTCGCTAGCCTCCAGCTGGTTGAGCAGCAGACAGAGCTGGCATTTCTGCATGGGAAGGGCAAATGGGTTGGTTATCAGGAGTTGGCTATCAATGGAGTCGACTCACCTGCTCAACGATGCGCTCGTTAACCCTGAGCACAAACCAAATGCGTGAGCCGTGCAGCAGGAGCCACAGGGCACGATAGCAGTAGAGCACCCAGTCGCCCAGTTGGGCCAGCTCGAGCAGCCGAAACACGTTGAACACCTCGTAGGAGAGGCTCAGCAGCGAGTTGCCAAAGCTGAGCAGCAGCACGAATCCGAATCTGGCCAAGAGTTCAGCTTGAACGCCGTCCAAGGCGACGGCAGCCAAACGTAGCTGCTCCAGCGACTGCGAATCCACGGCCAAAACACAAATGCCAATGGGAAGGCGTCGTGCCTGTGTCAGGCGCCGGTTGAGCTGCGCATAGAACAGGCAGAGCAGTCGTTGTGCCACGATATATTGCAGCAGGCTCAGGCTGATCATCAGGCTGGGCAGCTGGTGGGCACAGTTGCTGGGCAGGCTCAGACGCCAGTCGAAGTTCAACCAGGCGCTGTCCACCACAACGCAGACGGCATGAAAGCCAATTATTACGCAGAGCAGCCGCAGCACATGCTGCTCCAAACCGGCAAAGAGCTGACGTCCGTCCTCGAAGAGCAGCGCCTGCAGGCGGCACATCTGCAGCCAGAGGCGTCTATAGAATCGTGCGCTGCGATATATCCGCAGCGAAAAGATCGCCGTCAGCAACATGTTCGCCGGATACTCGGCAAAATAAAAGAGCTTCTGTATGGTCAGGACCTGTTTGTAGAACTTCATGGTGATCAATCGGTGTAGCGTGTAGAACCAAACGCAGCCCAGCAACAGCAAGGACCAGATCAGGTGCGGATATGCCAACCGTTCTCCGGGCGGCGAAACGCCTAGCCAGCGGCCAAGGCCGAGCAGCAGGCGCAGCCCTCTCCGTCTTTCGCTCCAACTGCTCATGTTTAGGACGACAGGAAAACTAAATGCCTGTTTTAATTGAAAAGCATTTAAGCAGTTTGATTAATGATGCGGCAGCTGTCGGGATGTGCCTAATTGCAGGTTAATTGAAAAGCGCGTGAAAACGCGCTTGACCCAAACGCAATGTTGCAGCTCAGGTTGAAGCAGGCGCCACGCAAGAAACGCCTCACAGCTGCCTGGTCGGAGCGCCAAGAAGGATTGACAACGCCGTGGAAGCAGCAAAGGTATGGCTAGTATGGGATGGGATGGTGGTTAGATGGGGCTTGAGGGAATCTGGGTTCCAGCCAGCAATGAGGATGAAGGAAGCAACTGGGTAAGGCCAGAACTTCTTTTGCGTCCCTATTAGTTAGCTAGATCCTTCTGTGAATGTCCAACCATTAGTTTAGACTGGAGGAACCAATTCAGATCCTTGTCAAGAGTACTTCATCTTCGTTTATCTGGGAGATCGAGCACCTGTAGTTCAATTAGCATCTCAGTCAGAATATTCTCTCTCTCTTGCTTCAAATTTAAACCTTACCCAACTAATGCTTGTTCCATAAATCGCACCCAGGAACTGGAATCTAACACAGCAGCTGTACATATCCAATGCTGAGCAGCTGCATCAGGAGCTGCGGCTGCTGCTGCTCATCTGTGTGCTGGCTGGCAGTGCGCCACTGGCTGCATTTCCACGCTGCTCGAGCCGCATCCATGCTGCACTGCAGCACGTCTGGCTGTTCGTCCTGTACATTTGGCTCTGCTGCGCCGCCTACTTGGAGCTGGCAGACGGGACGCAAGAACGTAACAATCTGGAGCGTAACTTTTACATATTCGAGTCTGTAACCTATCTCATACACATACCCTGCATCATGATCCTGAGCATGCGCTGGAAGCGACGCATTGCCGGTGTATTCCAAGCAATTGGAGCGTTCGATTTGGCCAGCGGTTTTATGGTGAATCGTCGGCGCATCCGGCGCTTTGTGCGTCATCAACTGTGGCTGCTGCTAATCTTTGCCAGCTGCTGCATACCCATTGTCCTCTCCCATCGCGACTACGAGGTCTGCAAGTCCCTGATCAACCTGAGCACCTATGTGCTGCCCAACATTTTGAGCTCGATTTCCTTTGTGCTCTACTACACCCTGCTGCAGGGCATCAATCTGCGTCTGCAGCGCTTGGCCAAGACGTTGCAAGCGGAACTCCAGCGTGGACCTTTGACCCGGCGGGCGGCAATCCAAGAGCTGCGCGGGCAACACACGCAGCTGCTGCTCTTCACCAAGAGAGTTAATCAAACTTTCGGGGTTTCCGTGCTGTTGCTTTACGTGAGCTCTTTGATTAATTTCAATACAAACTTGTTTCTCGTCTATAAGGCCATTGAGAAAACGGGAAAAGCCGACTGGCCCTGGCTGGTGTACACGATTCTGTGGCTTCTGATGCATACGGGCAAAATGTTCTTCATACTCTACTTCAATCACAACGTGCAGCAGCAGGTAGACTGCTGTAAAATACACTTACATATAAATATAGTTATTTATGCCTTCGATTCCACAGCAAACCCATTGCGCGGCGCTGTTGAGCAAGGTAAGTGCAGCTGGCGAGGATTTGCTGGAGACCATAAATCACTTTGCGCTCCAGCTGCAAGGAAATGTGCGTGCTCATGTCGCCTGCGGCCTCTTCGAGTTGGACTATAAACTTATTCCAGCGGTTCGTGCTCACATTTCTCTTTAAATATATAGCTTATATCCTATATTTGTTCTAGCTGCTGATGACCACGGCCAATTTGTTCATATTTCTGCTCCAATATGACATAACATTTCAAGCCTTGGCTCACGCAATCAACATAACGGCATTTTAAATCTAATCGCGCTAAGCTTATCGATAGCTTTACAGCTGCGTAATTTACTTATCGATAGTTCGCAGATATCGCTTGCATTGCAGCCCTGGCAAACACCTGCGCTGCGCATCTCGCAACATTTTTTGCACATCTATTTGCGCTTATTATATATTAAATAAAACAATTATTAACTAATATGTGTGACGTTGCAACGGTGCAGAAAATCGCCAACTGTCTGGGCGTTGCGCCCGGCAAGATTCAGCTTAACGAGGAGCAGGTAAAACGCCCATGGAGGCACATGTGTACATATGTATGTATATCTGTGAGTTTAATATAATTTCTATTGTCAAGGTCGTAACGCGCACTGGCGCCCAAAACAAAACCGTGTCGGGCTTTGCCACTATACTGGAGAGTCTGGCGCGCGAGTCCAATTCGGAGACGGCACAGAACAGTATTGTAAATAAGGAGGTGCAGGCACAGGTTTACCAGTGGATCGAATTCGCGGTGCTCTATGTGGCGCCCGGCTCCAAGGACAAGCACGTGTCCAAGCAGCTGCTGGCGGACTTCAACAAGCTATTCATCAGCAAATCCTACCTGGTGGGGCACTTCATAACGCTCGCCGACCTGGCGGTGTACTATGCCATCAGTGAACTTGTGGTAAGTGCTTGTAAAGTAGACAAAAAGTTATTATACTTAAAGATATTATATTTTTTAACAGAAATCCCTCTCCCCGGTGGATAAGGAGAACTATTTGAATTTATCCCGCTGGTTTGATCATTTGCAGCAGCGACCCGAAATACATCAGGGCGAACCAATGCTCAACTTCACGACCATTTATCTGCACAACTGGGCCACAGGCACGCACATTTAATTAGCAAAACGATTCCCATATTTATTTCTGCACTTTTTTTACATACATTTATCTGATGCCAATGGAATCTTGTATATTCGTATTAATGTAGTCATTTTGAAAAGAAATATATAATTACAAATTATGTGTGTTTCGAAATGAAGATGATTTGTTTTTTGGATGATGACAATCATTTTCGATGCGTTGGCGGTGGTTGCGCTGTGTAGCAGCGACTTGTGCTTCTCCAGCATCAGTTTGCCGGCACCTCGCGCGGCGAGCTCAGCGAGTTGTTCAGCTCGCTGGGCTCGGTGCATTTCCACAGGCCGTACGTCTTGCCCACTGTGGTCTGCCACAGACGGAGCGTGCCATCCTCGGAGCCACTTGCATACAGTTCGCCATCCGGACTGAATTTCACTGAATGCACTGGTCCAAAGTGACCCTTGAAGGATTCTGAAAAGGACACAGATTTCAGTCAGGTCGGTGGAGAGTTCTCCCGCCTTGTTCTGCTTACCAATTTCGTTGCCTGTTATATAATCGAATTTATACATCTTAAAGTCTTCGCCACCGCAGACAAAGACATGCTTATCTGGGTGCAGGCTGGCGGACGCCACATTGGTGGGCACCTTCACCTCTTTTAGCTTTTTGAGCGTCTCGATCTCCCAGAAGCTGATGGTCGAGCCGTGCGTTATTGTCAGCACATGATTGTCGTGCGAGATCTCCAGACTGTTGGGATTATTGGCGAATTGCAGACGCTGCACCTCGATGCCGGTCATGCGATCCCACAGCCGGACCGTTTTATCATCCGCCGCCGAGATGATGCACTTGTCGTCCCGGCAGAATAGAGCACGTTTTATGGCACCGCCATGACCCGCATACAGCTCCGGCTCGGCATCCGGTTGCTCCAGATTGAAGACCCGTACCAGCTTCTCGTTGCTGCCGGTGACAATGTTCTCGGAGCTATTGTCAAAGGCGACGCTCTTCACAATATGCTTGTGCTGGAAACTGTGGATTTCGGCGCCGCTCACCGCGTTCCATACCTTGCCGGTAAAATCGGCGGCGCCCGAAGCGGCCAGCGTCGCATTCCGATTGAGTGCAACGCCCCAAACGGCGCCCTTGTGACCCTCAAAGGTGCCCACCCAGTCGCCGGTGTCGCCGTGACGCAACATCGGGCTGCCATCTGCAAAAAAAGGCAAACGACAATTTTAATTCAACTCTTAATTGCGCGAACTAAATGCACCGCATACACAGATGTGTGCGTGCCTGTCTGTGTGTGTGTGTGTGTGTGAGCGGCGGAAGCTACCTTGACTCAACGACTACGCTCAATGCCAACGACCTGACGCAGTGGCTGCGGCGACGGCGACGGCGATTCGTGCTCGCAAATGGGCAGCCGCCGTGCACCAAGTTCACGTCATTTCCATTTGCAACGTGATCGACAGACAGAACGAGACATGGCGAGAGAGAGGGGGAGAGGGCGGGAGGAGCGCCGCTTGAGGCAGGTTGTGTGAATAATAATGTGCAGGGACGCAAATCAAAGCGCTCAATTAGAGCTTTTTAGTTCTCGATTCGACTGTTATCAACACATTTATATACACTGTTCCCAAATAAAAAAAAAGAAGGGAATATCGCTCTTTTATATACACTGTTCCCATACAAAATAGGGGGAATGTTGCTTTATACAATTTTCAGCAATTTGAGTGCTGTCAACATGTTAAAGCCACGCCCCCTAGTCGGTGGTATGAAAGTGCAAATATTTTACACTGTGCACAGTGGAAGCACTAGGAAACAGGAAGAGAATTATAGTGGGAACAGAGTATTGCGCAGTTGGAAGCTTACGACTGCAACGTTTTTGATTGTTTATTTATTTTTTTTTTAACGTGTCGCAGCTGCAGTGCATATATATAAATATAGAAGTTTCAAGGTGCTTCCTGCGAACAACAAAAACAACAACGTTTGTTTTTTGAAAAGTTGCTAAACAAGGGGGAAGCATTGCATTAAATGGCGATAAAAAATTAACTTGAACTTGCAATGGGAAATTTGCTTTCCGCGTGAATGTGTGTGTGTGTGTGTGTGACAATATTTTTGAAAGCACAAATACAAAATACACAAGTGTGTGCATACGTTTCTAGACACTGTCAAGGTAAAGAACGTATGTTAAATATATATACATACATATGTATAATTATGCGACTGTGTGTGTGTATGTATAGCAGCAGGCGAGTGTTTGGCAAAGGGTTTTCGCTAAACTGGTTTCGTTTTCATAATTTTTGCTTTTGCATTTGGGTCAAGGTTGCAGCCAGGCTAGACATAGCTCAAGCTAGCACGATGCGTTGTCTATATGTGCATATGTATGAGTGATGCTGTCTTCTGGCCAATACATACAGATGCATACATGCATAGGTGCACAAATAAAAATAACACAAGGACGCGTTTTATACCCTCTACCCATTGAAAATAAGTAGGAGGGGGTATAATGTTAAAAGCATCTGCCAGCAGTCTGTTATTTTAAAGTTCAGTGTTACCAACAGCAGGAACTGAATCCTTCTGAGCACAAATTGACAATAAGCAGGGTTGTTAGTACTTGTTGTCGAGACGCCAAACAAATCTAAATTTTACTTTCTTCAGCTGACGACCTCTGAAAAAGTCGACTGTAGCAAGAAAATAGCTGAATTGGCAAAGGCTGGCTATAAACTAAAAAGAAATATACCCAGTTTTCGTATTGTGGAGCTAAGGCAAGAGACACAGTGTATTTTGGTTATGGTATGTATAGAAGTACAAATTTTACAAGGCAGCTCACAGTTGTTAACAGGGTATCGCGTAGTCGGTCGCGATCACATTAAATTATTTGCTTACCTTTGCAAGCCGATATAAGAAAATAGCCGCTGTCGCAGATATCACTGAAATCCAAATGCACCACGGGTCTGGTATGTCCACTGCAGGTCAATGGAATCTGTCGCAAGTTATTGGCCGCCATTCTAAAAGCTAAAATCACCTGCGTTTTGCTCCTCCTTTCTTTACTAAAAAAAAACCAATACTTTCTCGCTTTGTATACACTTGTAGCGTATTATGTGCCGTTTTGTCTAATTAATTAGTTATAACAAATAGCTAATAGTTGCTTGGTAGTTTATAAAACTTTGTACTTTGTTTTGCTTTTTGGATTTTGTTTTTTTTTTTTGTTTATTTTATTTATTTTTTGTTTAATGCCGTTTCATGCTCCTAGCTGCACTACTTTCATACAGTTCGTGTCCTTGGCAGCTGCACTGCGTGTTGCGTTATTATTGTTGTTGCTCTCGTGTCAGTCACCGCTCTTTACGGCACTTATTTTTGTCAAAAAACAAGTGGAAACAAATTATTTACAAATTTTGCGCTGTTTTCAATTGTTTTTGATTAGCAAGAAATGGAATAAAAATAATTACGCGACACGCTGTTGTTGTTGTTGCACGATTTGGCTGCCGAATGATTGCATGTTGCGAAAAGAATCGACGGCACAGCAATGCTATCGATTATTGCAAAACACTTTTAATAATATCGATAGTTATGCGCACAAATCATCGATTTAAAGCAGCTCATATGTTTTTTAAAAGCTCATTGCATGAAATGATTGCGCTTTCAAAAGATTCGAAAAAAATCTAGGCTAAAAAATTTGTTTATTTGCATTTAAAAATATCTACGAAATCTAGAATAATATTGAAAGCGTCAACATTACCAACAGATTTGGCATTCCTAAGTACTTACTGTCTTTACGTCTCTCTGATATCTTTATACGTTATCAGGCGAGTTTTGCACCTATGTTTGGGTTATGAGGAGGCAAAAATATAACTGCTTTTAAATATAGCCTCACGTTCGAAACCCGTGCATTCTCAAAAAAGAAAGTGCCGTCTTTATTGCATAAAAACGTGTCCAACGTTTACTTAGTATTTGTACAATGATCTCAGCAGTTTCTAAATGATAAGAAATACGTTCATATCTTGCCCAGGTACAAATAAATATGGTATATTTTAAATATTATTGTAATGCTGATTGTGGGAGTTTAAACGAAGAATATGCATTTTGTAAAATACAGACCTGGTAATTGGATACCAATTGGGAATTAAACACTCCAATTGGGCATTCAATATATTTTCCATAATGAAAGCTGAGTCAAGAAGTCTACATAAATAAACTCCTGCAGCTTCCAAAGTCTCCAATTGCTGATCCAATTGTCTCCATGTGAGATTCATGAAATTCAAATTGGCATGCTAAAAATGTACACATAATACGTTCTCTGCCGTGTCTCGAGTTTTGCTGAGATAATCATCAACACGAGATATAATAAAAAATAACGGTGAGATAATAAAGCCATAAAAGTAAAGTACGCCAATTGCTGAAACTGCGGCATGTGCTTATAAAACCTTAGCAAATTCCCGAAAAATGTATCAGTTGCAAATCGCTAGAACTTCCAACAAGTTAAGAAGATGCTGTGCCAGAGACAACAGCTCATCCTGCTCGGAGTCCTGGTGGCGGCCGCCTTGTGCACGGCCGATGGGGTGCACAATATCGAAGAGCTGACTGGTCGCAGATTCGCCAAGGCGCGTTTCTCAACGGATGTGGCCACCGATAAGTACACGCCGCCGGAGGAGAAGAATCCCCAGTTCTGGTACGATTTGGCGCACGAAGAGATCGCCAAGCGGCTCAAGTTGCCGCAGCCCGATGCGAAGCGGGCCAAGAATCTGATACTGTTCCTGGGCGATGGCATGTCCCTGACCACCGTGGCGGCTGCGAGAATTCTCAAAGGTCAGCGCCAGGGCAAGACGGGCGAAGAGTCCGCGCTCAGCTTTGAGCAGTTCCCCTACACGGGTCTCAGCCGGGTGAGTTGACGTCTCTGGCCAGCGCCAGGAGAATCTCCCATCTAATTCCGTTCCTTATCGTTTCATAGACCTACTGCGCCAATGCCCAGGTGCCGGACTCGGCCTGCACGGCCACCGCCTATCTGTGCGGCGTGAAGACGAACATCATCGAGATCGGGGTCAGCGCTGCGGTCAACTTCAATAACTGCACCGAGAGCCAGACGCCCGAGAACCGGCTGACCTCCATTGCGGAGTGGGCACAGAATGCCGGCAAATCCACGGGCATTGTGACCACGACCACGCTAACCCATGCGAGTCCCTCGGGCGCCTACGCCAAGACAGCCAATCGGAATTGGGAATGCGACACGGATGTCGCCAGCTACGGCGTGGATCCCAACGAATGTGTGGACATGGCCACCCAGCTGATTAGCCAGGTGCCCGGCAAGAATTTCGAGATTATGTTCGGCGGCGGCATGGGCAAATTTCTGCCCAAATCCATTCAGGATTCGCATGGCAAAGCCGGCGAACGCTCCGATGGCGTCAATCTGCTATCCAAATGGCAGGCCAGGCACGAGGGCGGCGTCCTGGTCACCAATCGCAAGCAGCTGCTCAGCGTCAATGTGTCCGCGGTGTCCAGCATCATTGGACTCTTCCAGTCCGACCTGATGAAGTTTCACCTGGACGCCGATGCGAGCTACCAGCCCACGCTCTCCGAGCTGACGGAGGTCGCGATCAAGAAGCTGAGCCAAAATGAGAATGGCTACTTTGCATTCATAGAAGGTAAGTGAAAGATGTCAAAGCTGCCCAGACGATGTCAGTTCCTCATCCAATCTCTCGTTGTGTCCAGGTGGTCTGATCGATTACGGCAATCACTATACCAAGGCGGGCTACGCGCTGGACGAGGCTTTGGAGTTCGAGAAGGCCGTTCAGCTGGCCCGCGATCTGACCGACGATGAGGATACGTTGATTGTGGTCACATCGGATCATGCGCACACGCTGTCCATTGCCGGCTATCCGGGACGCGGCACACCCATTCTGGGCCTCAATCAGCATGACACCGACATCAATGGCATCAAGTACAGCACACTGAACTATGCCGTCGGGCCCAACAACTATCTGGACGAGAAGGGACAGCGCATCGATCTGACCGATCGAATTGGCGGCAATGATTTCATCTATCCCAGCTACATACCCAAGGATCAGGGCACCCATTCCGGCGAAGATGTCGGCATCTTTGCCTCCGGCCCGCAAAGCCATCTCTTTACGGGCATGATGCAACAGAGCACGATTCCACATCTGATGGCCTATGCCGCCTGCATTGGCGACGGGCCCCAGCTCTGCGATGCCAAGTAGAGCCATCTGTTTCCTGTTCCACAAAAAATGGCTGCCATTTAGGTTCCGCTTTTTGTCCAATAAAGCACTCTGCTCTGGGAAAGTAGATACATGATTATCAAAAGATGTCTTTTTCTGCCCATATGGAATACCCCTAAGCTAATCTTATATCTCATATTATGCCTCGTTTCAGACAGCCATATACCTATTTATAGACATCATATAACCAGAGGACCATGATCCAAACTTATTACGTCCATAAGCAGAGAGATTACAAAGCTTCTGAACTTTATGTTAGCCGTTTTTGTAGATTGTTTCCATATCTTGGTCTGGCCCGAAATTAGTTAAGCCCATTTCTGGATGGATAGCACTCGTGTGGCATATATTTAACAAAAGTCGGGATTTTTTTTTAACTCTTTCTCGATTCTGCTGAGACTAAATTATATTTGAATATTATGTTCGAACCGTTTCGGCTAAAAAGTTAGGTTAGGTTAGGTTAGTTGTCTTTAATTTCAAAAATAACTGTTTTTTACACTCTACCTGGATTCTATTGAGAGTAAATTTAATTTGAAGATTGGGTTCAATTCAGTTAAAAAGTTAGGTTAAGTTAGGTTAGGTTAAGTTAGGTTAAGTTAGGTTAGGTTAGGTTAAGTTTAGTTAGGTTATGTTAGGTTAAGTTAGGTTAAGTTAGGTTAAGGTAGGTTAGGTAAGTTTTAATTTGGAAGTTCAATTTTAAAAAGAACACCCTAAATAAACTTATTCTAAAACATATTTAACCATTTCAAATTAAACTTGTAATTTTAATATTTTATTGTTCAGTTCTTCTTCGGGCTATCTCGTTTAAACTTGTCGTATTTTGTAAGAAGAAGTATTTAAAATACTCGTGTTAAAATTAGTTCAAACAAATTTCAAATAAATACTTAAACTCTCCCAAAGTGCGGGAATTTTCAGTTTAATCTATAAATAAAGTTTATGGAAATAATGCAATTTCCATATACTTCTCTATAGCTTTAACTGAGAACTCGGAACTCTGGGAAAATATTTTTTGAAATCAGTTTCGAAGCACCTTTAACTTGAATGTATTTTACTTCTTCTTTTTGCCTTTCTTGCCTTTTTTAGCTTTCTTCTTCTTTTTCTTCTTTTTTGTCTTTTTTGGCGCTTGCTCGATGACCGGAGGCGGAGGTGGCACTTTTTTGGGCTCCAGTTTGCAGAGTTCGTCGATGATTTTCTTGGAGAATTGCTTCTCGCCGGTTATCGTGCTGACGGGCACCCGATGCCAGTTGTCCAGCTTCTGGCGCGGATAGATCTCCACGTTGCAGCAGTTGGATAACAGTATCAGATCCTCGTTGCCCGTCACAGTTTCGCGTGCCACCAGATCCCGCCGGCAGTTGTGACAGGAGCATTCCTTGCGACGTATGCGGAGTTTCATTGGAAAAACGCACCCCACCAAAGTGTTATCATCCAGGAAAACGCAGTGCTTATACGGAGGTCTTGGTCGCGCGGGTTGCACCAACTGGGATTGGGCATTACGGAAGAAAACTAGATATGGATACTTTTAAGCAATGTCTCACCAGCCTCGTGTTGAGCATTGTGCTCTGGGGCCTGCATGCTGCGGAGCAGAGATTTGGTTCCTTTGCAGCACGCGCCTCACACAAATTGCAGCATTTCTCCGTGTTCCGGGTGCCACACTTGGCGCACGCTTCGCTTAGATCTATCCGGCGCCGTACTGGCGGTTCGGGCTCCAGAGAGTGCTTGACAATGTCCGGATCGCGTTTGGCCAGCTTGTCGACTTTGATATCGACACATTGTCCCGCCGACGGTTCCAGGCAACTCCTCGGACATGCTGCTGGCTGGCCTAGAAGTTGTCTCTCGCGCAACAAGCGACAGCTATTGTCGCCCCAGTCATGTACCATGGATGGAAGAATCAAATTTAGAAAAAGAAATTTGAATTTTTTTCAAGCTGTTTAAATGTGACTGTCCAGTGAAAGCCATGTTTCGGTGCAAAAAGTCGGACTACAAGCCGGTTCGAATCCACACACATTCATATGCAGATGCATAATGTATATACATATGCATATACACATACACATACACATACATATACATATACATATACATATACATATACATATACATATACATATACATATACATATACATATACATATACATATACATATACATATACACATACACATACATATACATATACATATACATATACATATACATATACATATACATATACATATACATATACATATACATATACATATACATATACATATACATATACATATACATATACATATACATATACATATACATATACATATACATATACATATACATATACATATACATATACATATACATATACATATACATATACATATACATATACATATACATATACATATACATATACATATACATATGCATATGCATATGCATATACATATACACATACGTACGCATACGCATACGCATATACATGTACATATACTGTCAAAGCATGACGACCGTACTTGAATTCATGAGAATCGCATAGTAGGGCAGTTGTTTTTACATGGTTTTTTTTTTATAAAGAATAATATTTAATGCCTTTCGGTTTATAAATAAAAGCAACAATTGAACCATAATCAAGCACTTGTAAGGAATGATTTTCTGGAATAGTTTCTTAACTGATGATAAATTAACTATTTTTCACCGACGCGCACTTTCTGTATGAGAGATTTGCATTCGGAGTCGCGTTGCACGCGATGATAACTGGTTATTCTGCCCAAGGAGGATATAAAATTCTCATCGTGAGTGATTATAATGAGCATGAAATTCGATTGATACTGTCGGCTCTCGACGATGCGATTGAGGGCGTCGCACAGCGACACAATGTTATCGCGATCCAAATTAGTTGTTGGCTCGTCCAGAGCCAGGACGCCGCAGTTGCTGCTAAACGTCTCCGCCAGAGCCATGCGTATGATCAGAGAGCCGAGGACACGTTGCCCGGCACTGCAGCGTCCTCGCATTTCGATCTCGGAATTATTCTTGGACTGGACCACGCGATAGTTGTAGTTCTTGCGGCGATCCGCCGAGGCGTCCTTGTCGAGCTCGTCCGTCTTGATCTGTATATAATCGATATCGTTGCCTCTGTAGATCATGCGCCAATATTCCCGTATCAGGCTATTTATGTTGTTCATTTTCTCCGCATGAAACTGTATCAGGGCCCATTCGAGAGCCACACGATGCTGGCCCAGATCGTCGATGCCGCGCCGCTTGACAGCCACCTCGAACTGGCCGCGCATGTAGTTCTTCATGGACTCCTTGTACTTGGGTTCGCTTATTTCCATTTGCAGCTTGGCCACCTGATTGTTAATCTCGCCCTGCTGGCCGAGCAGCTCGCCGCGTCGCACCGAGGCCACGTCGCGTTTCTTCATCAGCTCGTGCTTCTCCTTTGTCACGCTGCGAAAGTCCAGATTGCCCAATTGCTTGGACAGCGTTTGACAATTTTCGCTCAATTCGGCTTCCTTCAATTGCAGCTGCTTCAACTCGCGATTGTCCTTCAGATCACGCTCCAGGCTCTGTTGATTGAGGCACTCGGTCTTCAGTGTTTCCAGCTGCTCGCTCTTCGCATTAATTTGTGCCTCCTGGAATGGATTAATGGAATATGTTTAGTCCTTTATCAATAGGTTTCAAATGTACATTTCTACCATTTTGTTGAGCTCCGATTTGATTGAATTTATGGACGCATCGTATTTGCTGATGGCATTCAACAGATCCAGACTGGCAAACTCTTGCGCCTGTTTCTTTAATCTATTGGCAAAAAATATTAAAAGATTTGCTGTGAATTGGGGCATCTACTGCTCACCTTTGTATGTCCTGATCGGTGCTCTTGTATTCCTGGTACTTGGTCTGCAGTTGCGCCAATTGAATACGTTCGCTTTCCTTCAGGCGCGCCTTTTCGCTTAAGGCTGCGCTCAATCTTTGCTTTATGGGCTGAATCTTCGACCTTAGCTCAGCTATTTCTGTGGTCAATGTGATGAGCAGACGCGTCAGCTCGTCCAGCCTGTCCTTCAACTGGGGCAAACTCTGCACGCCCTCCTGCAGCTTTATGCGCTTGTCCTTCAAGCTAAAAGCACGGGCATATATTATTATTTATACACTATTTGTAAGGAATTTAAATCTACCCATTTCGAAATTCACGCAAGCGATTCAGCGCCTCCATTTGCTGCTCGAAAGTTTGCTGACTTGTCTCCAGCGCCTTGGACTCAGCCTCTAACTCCTTGGACACCTCCGTTTTTTCCGCCTGCAAGGCTTCCGTGGAGACGCTGGCATCATAGCTCTCCGGCAACTTAAGCTGGAATGTACAAAATTGTTATTATAATATACATAATATATTTTTACGTTGACGCACCTTGAGCTGCTCCAGATCCTTTTTGACGCGCACAGACTCCTTAAGCGCCTCGTCCAGCAGCGTCATGTCGCCCAGCATCGCATTAGCCAATTCCATGTTGTTTGTGGGCTCGCCGAGCAGCGCCATTAGCGTCTCATATTCGGCCACTATTTCGCCCAGACGCTGCTCAATGCCGCGCAGTTCCTCCTTCTTTTTCGGCAGCGTTTCCTTAAGCTCTTTGACCTTATCTATGGCTGGCCTGATTTGCAGCAAGTTTTCATATTTCAATTGCTCTGACTTTAAAGCCTTTTCAGCACGCGTAATATTATCCGGCAGCTTTTGTATCTCATCCGTCAGCTCGGTGGTCAGATCGCAAGCCTGTTCAATGGGAGGATTGATTAGCTATTGGTGAAGATTTATTTTATTTCATACACACCTCATCGCCAGACATATTGTGATGGCACAACGGGCAGCTCGGCTCCTCGTCGATCTTTTGAATGTACCTGAGAGAGATTCATTGTTAAAAGAGATCTACATATTTGCGTTTGTGCTCCACTCACTTCTTGTACATGGCTTCGGCGGACTTGAGAGCACCGTGCTCCAGCTGCAGCTTGGATATTGATGTCTTGCTGCGCAACAGCAGCTCATCGTAGGGCGTTGTATGGCACTTTTGGTAGATGCGCTCCTCGAACTCTTGCAGCTCCTTCTCCATGCGGGCAATGTCAGCAATCAGATTCTTGCGCTTGATCTCATGCGATTGCTCGGCCAGCTTTTGGCCATTGGCCTTGTCGTTCAGCTCCTGGATCTGACGACGCAGCTTATCGTAGGCGTTTTGCATGGCGCGACGATAGTTGCTTGAAATGGGCTCATTGAAGAATTTGCCAAAATGTTCGCTATGTTTGCTGCGCACGCGATGTATCTCCTGATTCTTTTTCTCCAGCTCCTTCTCCTTGAGGCCAATCTCAGCCATCAGCTTGGCTATGGAGCTGAGGAATGTTAGCTGCTCGTCGAGCTGCTTAAAGCGCGTCTGCTTCTCTGCGATGCTCGCCTTTTTGCCGGCTATCAACTGGCGACAGGCCTCCTGATTGAAGCTGCGTGTCGTCCGCTCGTATTTCTCGTCTGTGTCCGCGATTTGCTTCTCCAGCACCTTGAGCTGATGCAGCGAGGTTTCGATTTGTTTGATTTTCACCTCCAACGATTCGCTCTCCCGCTCGCTGGCCGTCTTCTGCTGCTCCTGCGTGCTGATGCTCTGCTCCGATTTGGTTAGTTCCGTGCGCAATTCGTCGATCTTGGCCTGGCGCGTCTGGTCCGCCTGATCGTTTTGGGCGGCCAGCTCCGTTATCTCGCATTGTTTGCTCATGAGATTCACATCGATGTCATCGAGCAGATCGGCCAATTGCTGCGGCTCATCAACCACTGCCGCCGGCACAGTTATTTGCAGTTGTTTGCACAGGACGTGAAGGCGTTCCGACAGCTGCTGCTTGCATTCCTGCTCGCTCTTCTGCTTCTGCTGTGCCATGCAGCGCTCCTTGTCCTGCTTGGCCAGCGTCTTTTGTTGCTCTGCATTCGATTTGCGCAATTGATTCAGCTGCTCCTCGACATCGGTGCGTTGAAATCTCATTTCGGACATGCGCTGGCTGAAGCTGCGCATTTCCAGCTCCAGTTCGACGAGGGAGCCTTGGAAGGGGCTCTTGATGTTCCTGTTCAACTTGGCAATCTGTTCCACGCAATTTTTGTGCCTGTAGAGAGCGAAAAGTATTGAGAGATATTGTTTTATTCAAGCAATTGAATTGTTCTCACTTGGTGTCCATTTCGACCTTTTGCGCCTGGTATTTGCCAATCTCGAACTCGATGTTGCGTATTTCCTGCAATCGCGCATCAATTGGTTTCACTTCCTCGTCGCATTTATTGCATTCCTCTTTAATCTCCTCGCATTTACTCTGAGCTTGCTCCAGGCTCAAGGTTTTCTCGTCCATTTCCTTCTTCAAGTGCTCCAGAAACTTCATGTTGGTCTCTAAAGTGGGTAATGGGTATTTGTGAGCTGTTAAAAGTAAAAGAGTTGTGCGCAACATACCCATTACTTTGAGCTCCTCCATTGCCGTCTTGCGCAATTTAATGATCCTGTCGAGCGCCTTGTTGTACTCGGTTATGCCGAAGATCGCATCGAATTTCTCCTTGAGCTTCTTGGCCTCGTCCAGCGGCCAGCTGGCGTCCTCTTGGTGGCAAAACAGTACACTATTTATAATGGCCTTCGAGACGCCCATAAAATCACAGACAGCCACGTCCGTGTTGATGCCGCGGAAACTCATCGACTCCTGGCTGTTGGACTTGGCCGGCTTGCCGTCGCTGCCCAGGAAATTGAGCGTGGAGTCGATCGTTTTAAAGGTGGGCTTGCCCCGCACTATGGACACCTTCATGCTGCGGCAAATGGACAGGCACATATCGCGACGATCGCGCACTTGCAGCTTGACCTGGGCCAAGGATTCTTTTTTGCCAAATATCTTGGGATCGTGCACAAAACTTTTGCCGCTGTCGCTGCCGGGCGGACACTCGCCGGTGAGTGCATATTTGAGGCATTCAATTATCGTTGTCTTGCCACAACCGTTTTGACCCAGGATCAGAGTTATGGGCGACGAAAATGTGATGCTCTAAATAACAAGGATTAGCGACAGCTTCTACCTTAAACCCAACTATAGACGCTTACCTGGACATCTTCGGCATTCGCTCCAAAGCTGCGTACGCCCTGTATAGATAGTTTCTCAATTGTGGACATTTTTAATTTTGAAATGATTTCACAATATCAAGAAACAACGCAATTTCCCGGTCTTTCGGCATCTGCCCGGCGATAAGGTCTACAAGTTGTAATCGATAAGCGATTAGCTGACGTAAGCGCATTTATGCGCTACGTCGTGCCTATCGCACGACCGCCACAAACAGCTGTTGTGGCTTTTTCAATTTGCTAACTATGGTCACACTGCGTGTTTCGTAGCTCTGCATCGCAGAGCGTTTATTTTTTGCCGTGTCTTACAAGTAATAATAATTAAATGTAAAAAGTGCAATAGCTAATACATTAAACTGCGCAATTTGCAAGTGACGTACACTGTGCGTCGTACTCGTACTCGTGCTAGTGACAGTATTGTGTGGCTGCAGCGTCGTGTGGGTGTTAATGTGTCAGTGTGTGTGTGTTTGTGTGTGCGCGGGGGGTAATAAGAGAGGGGCGAGCAACGCAGCTAGTGCGCGAGTGCGAGTGCAAAGCAGGCGCTGCGAAAAATAAAAAGACAAAGGAATTGAATGTTGGCATTAAAAATGATTGCATGCTGATTGCATTGCCACAAACAAAAGAAAATCGACGAGAAAGAATTGACCAGAGTGCGTTGTCATTGACTCGGTGCAAGTGTCTATTTATAACAGTAAAAAAATAAATCAAATGCACAACACTGAATGCACCAGCAGCCCCGCATGTGTGCGTGTGTGTGAAACGAAAATAAAACGGGATCTATTGACAGCGACGTTGCCACCCCGCTAAGCTAAAGCTCTTCCAGCCAGCGTGTGCTCTTGTAAATGGGGAGTGCGACAACGACGTAACGACAATTGCAACATACCCCACGGCAACAAAAACAACAACAACTAAATCTTCCACCACCACCAATAACAGCAGCAACGCCACCACCAACAATAGCAACTGTTACAAACACAACAGCAACACCAACAACAACAAGAGAGAAGCCCCGCCAACCCCCTCGCTCGTGCAATAGCCTTGTAAAGAAGTATTTTTACGTTTTTGCTTTACTCGCCCTTCAATCGTCGTCAGGCAAGGCAACGGGCAACCAAGCGAGAAACGCACACACACACACACGCACGTACAAGGCTGCCCCTGCTCCCTACTGCCTGGCACAACTTCTCCCCCGCAGCCACCTCCCGACAGAGTTGCAATGGACTCGGACATTGAGATGGAATTGGAATCGGACAACGATGGGGAATTTGATGACGATTATGATTACTATAATACCGGTAAGAAGGGGCAGTGTCCAAGGACGCTTTGTGCAGCTTATCGATTACACACGAGCAATCGATTTAAGCTGAACGAACGCACACACAAATGCAGCTTTTTGATTATCTTATTGGACAGAACCATTTACTGTGTGTATGTGAAGTTTGCATGCGCTTTGCTTTGGTTATTCACCTCTGTGTCACAGACACACGCACACACACTCAAACATTTCTTGGGCCTAGCATTTTGCATTTAACCTTCTATTTTATTGCATGCACGTAACTTGGCTCTTGACATTCGCCTTTTGAATTTGCCTTCCCCCCCTCTTTGCTGCCCTTCTACTTAAACTCTTTTTCCCCAGCGTGTGAGTTGTCCATTTGCTGCGCCGTCTTCCCATTTAAATTATAATTTTAATGTATTTAATTTTGTAGCTGTATTCGGTTCGTTACGTTTTGCTTTCTGACCATGAAGCTTAAATTATGAAATTGAACTTGAAATGATCGTTCGTTCAGCTCGGCCAGCGCCAAAACATGCGGGGCCAGCGCTTAGAGCTCTGCTGCTATGATACCCTGTACGCAGCTGTAGCGGGTATTATGCATTTGCGGAAGTGTATGTAAGAGAGTTAAATTTTCCTTATCCGTTTTTGTGATAAATGGAATTGTATGTTACGGCAAATCGAGAGCTATGTACAGGGTACCTGCAAGTTGGTCAAGCTCGATTTATTTGGTATTTGAATTATCAACACCTCTGCTTTGTACTCTTTGTACCTGCTGCTGCTGCCGCTGCGTGCTTAAGTGCCCGCTGTCCGACGTCGCGACGACGCGTCGTTCAGTTTCTTCCGTCAACTGCTTTTGACCTGCCTACTCGCTCCCCCCCTCTCTCTCTCCCGTCACATTTTGGTTTGGCTGTGACGTCATGACTTCATCTTATTTGTAGTCCGAAGACGTAATAACAACGTAACGATATAACGACGACGTATTTGGCCTTCAATCGAATTCCAACAGTCGTAAAAATGACAATCTATTCAGCCTATCATCCATCAGCATGATATATATTTTTCTTTTGGTTGGAATTAGGGCCTGGCTCTCAACTTTCCCATTTTCCACTCGCCCCAGCTGTGGATTCCGTGAAAAGAGCTGGAAAAAGCAGGTAGCAAACCAATTGAATCATTTGTGGCTTGCACCTGGTGCACAGTTGGGTTTTACTTGATAATGTGAAAAATCAGGGTGAAAATGCAAGCGACAAATAAGGAATGCCAGAAGCACATCCCTTGGGTGCGGAAATGCAATAAAACCATTGCATATACACTGCGTAGTAAGTCTAAAATTCAGCATGAGATATACTCGACGAGTAGATACCCTTTACAGACACTCGTTCGACCATGGCTTATCTTATATACTTACATATACTTAAGAGTAGATACTATAAACTGTTGCTGGATTTGGACCGGGAACCTATCGATTTAAAGTCCCATTAGTTACCCTGTACCTGTTGCTAGTTAGTATATGTGTCTAATTGGTTTTGCATACTTTCAGGCGAAGACTGCGATGTCGAAAGACTCGATCCAAAGCGTGCTGATCCCGAGTACTTTGAATACGACTGCCTGACCGTGGAGGACATTGAGAAGCTGCTCAACGAGCTGGTGGAGAAGTTAAATACGATACTGCAAATAACCCCATCGCTGGCCAAGGTGCTGCTGCTCGAGCATCAGTGGAATAACGCGGCGGTGGTGGAGAAGTATCGTCAGGATGCGAACGCGTTGCTGGTGACGGCGCGCATCAAACCGCCCACAACTGCTGCGGACGCAGCCTCCGCATCGACGAGTGCAGCGGCTGCACAGCTGCTGCGTATAGGCAGCACGGGCTACAGGACAGCGACGACATTACCCACGGCCAACAGCAACACCACTTCCCAGCAGCAGCGCCGCATGTGCCCGGTGTGCGCGAGCTCGCAGCTGAACGACAAGTTCTACAGTTTGGCGTGTGGTCATTCGTTCTGCAAGGACTGCTGGACCATTTACTTCGAGACGCAAATCTTTCAGGGCATCTCCATACAGATCGGCTGTATGGCGCAGCAGTGTAATGTCCGGGTGCCGGAGGATTTGGTGCTGACGCTGGTAACGCGTCCGGTGATGCGCGACAAGTATCAACAGTTTGCGTTCAAGGACTATGTGAAATCGCATCCGGAGCTGCGCTTCTGCCCCGGACCCAATTGCCAAATCATTGTGCAATCATCTGAGATCTCCGCTAAGCGTGCCATCTGCAAGGCCTGTCATACGTGCTTCTGTTTCAAGTGCGGCATGGACTACCATGCGCCCACGGACTGCCTGATCATCAGGAAATGGCTGACCAAGTGCGCCGACGACAGCGAAACGGCCAACTATATAAGCGCACACACCAAAGACTGCCCCAAGTGTCACATATGCATCGAGAAGAACGGCGGCTGCAATCATATGCAGTGCTTCAATTGCAAGCACGACTTCTGCTGGATGTGCCTGGGCGATTGGAAGACGCACGGCTCCGAATATTACGAGTGCTCCCGCTACAAGGACAATCCCAATATTGCCAACGAATCGGTGCACGTGCAGGCGCGCGAGGCACTCAAAAAGTATTTGCATTATTACGAGCGCTGGGAAAATCATTCCAAGTCGCTCAAACTGGAGCAGCAGACGATCGATCGTCTGAGGCAGCGCATCAATGCGAAGGTCATGAACGGCAGCGGCACCTGGATTGACTGGCAGTATCTATTCAATGCAGCCTCGCTGCTCGCCAAGTGTCGCTATACCCTGCAATACACCTATCCCTATGCCTACTACATGGAGGCCGGCTCGCGAAAGAATCTGTTCGAGTACCAGCAGGTGAGTTGGACTATGCATATCCATATGCCATGCAAGTTTGTTAACATGTTCTCTTTGCAGGCACAATTGGAGGCAGAAATCGAGAATCTGTCGTGGAAAATTGAGCGAGCCGAGACGACGGACAGGGCTGCGCTCGAGAATCAAATGGATATTGCTGAAAAGCGTCGCACCACACTTCTCAAAGACTTCTTTCCCGTTATTGGAAAAACATAGGCTCTTCCGCCTTCCAAGTTTGGCTAATATTAGTTGAAATGGAGTAGCACAAGATTCAAGATTCTCTTGAATTTACGTGACACTCGCCACTGACAGTATAAGAGACGCTTATTTTAAAATATCCATACATAAATGTAGAACGTAACAAACAACTTGTAGCTAATTTTTAAATTAATATTCAAGTGCATATGTAGTTATAATCTAGTTTTGACAACATAAACTACGTCTAATTATTATTATAATATAGCTGTGAAATTCGATATCACGCAAAAATCGATCCAACTGCAATACAACGCCTTGCGCAGAACAATAGGGCATCCAGGCCGAGTGCTCCCCATAGTTTTCCAAAAACATCTCGTAATATTTAAACCCTCCCCCCCCAAACCCGGCAAACTCAACAGCAAATTAACGATGAACATTAAAACGGTTTGAAAACCATTTTTGTGAGAGAATTGCAGGAATAAATCATGATTTAGTCTTAAGTCATATTTACGTATTCTAGCTGCAAAAGCTAAACAACAACAACAACAATATTGATAATATTCAAGTATTTGTATCTGTAATTATAAAAAAAAACACAAGTCTTAAATTCTAAACAAAAGTAATACAAGGAAAACAACCCGATCATCAAAACTAAGTTCACCTTTTTCTACATATTGTGGATTGGCATATTAAGCTGAATTATACATTTTAGTTATTAGGTTAACGCTAAGTATGCTTATGCGACTGAATTTAAATTAATTAAATGCAAATTGAAACACAGTGGCAAAAACCTATGAATATCATTTATGCAATTGCAAAGGATCTAAAATATTGATAGGCTTATTTCTTAGAACTCCTGACTTTTGACTTAAGTAAAATTAGGTTTTATTATAACTCTTCAATCAATTATTAGTTTTTAAGTTACGATTTTATTCCAACGCATTATTTCTTTCCTTTCTTTCCCTTTTTCCCCTTTTTTTCGTTTTTAATTTTTTTCCCCGTATCTTCAATTGGTTTGGCGATTGCAGCAACTGGCGTCAGTTTTTTGGGTTCCAGTTGGCATACTTCATTTATGGTTTTCTTTTTCATCTTTCTATCGCCGGTTATTGAAAGGATGGGCACACGATGCCAGTTCTCGAGGGTCCTGTTGTGATATACCTTAACGTCGCAGCAGTTTGTGAGCACAACCACGTTTGTATTGTCCGTAATGGGATCACGGAAGTACAGCTCCTTTCCACAGTCGTTACAATGGTTTTTTGCTCGACGTAAGCGGAACTTGACAGGAAACACACGTCCAGCTAACATTTCATTGTCCACAAAAAGACTGTGCTTATACGTCGGTTTCTGCCGAGGGCGTTTCGTCCACTAAAACCAAAAAAAAAAATAAACTATATATGAACGAGATTGGAATTTCGTGAATACCTCTTCCAAGTGCAGCTTTGTGCTGAGCGGTCTGCATGCAGCTGAACATAAATTATTTCTCTGGGTTCCATTTTGGGCATCACACAGGTTGCAACACTTTTCCGGCGTGTTCTCGGCGAGACCGCAGCACTTGGAACAGAGTGCGTTTATGTCTATTATCCGGCGTACGGGCGGCTCCGGCTCGAGTATGGCTTGCTCAACGCTCGCCTCCCGGTTAACCACATCGACGATTTTGTAGTCGGGGCAGGGTCCATTCAATGGGTTGAAACAATTCGCTGGACATTTTTGTGGAAGATTTTTACTCAATATTTCCTTCCATTTGCAGCAACTGTTTTGGGCCATTGAAGGAACTGGGTGGACCGCTGGATGGTGGTGAGGATGGAAATAAAAGGATTAAACTATCGCATTTGGAATATGTAATTTCTGGTGTAAGTTTAGATGGACTGTCAAGTTTATCTCATATATAACACAAACATTTATCAGAATATTTTCAAGGTAACTATGATTAACATCAAAAAATAATGAAAGTATTTCAATGTTGAATTACAGTATATAACGGTTAATGCTTAAAATGTAAAAATATCGATATATCGATTGCAAGCTAATAACTTGCCAACACTGCACACTGATACGATTGCCCACACTGCATTTATATTGGTCCACCACTAATTTTCGCGCTAAGATATTTGATTGCGGTACATTTTGCCTCGAAATTGTGAAATGGAGTTGCCGTTGTCTGAATTTAGTTTACGGGATTTAATACGCGATCTTTACAGCCGTGCGTTGAACATCAAAGGCACTAAGCAGGATCTACACGATCGCCTAGTAACAGCACGCCACGAAAAAGCCGAGGCTCAGGCACAGGGCTATGTGCGGCCCGGAAGACCACCAATTGCAAAGTTTGGAGCTTGCGTGCAGCCAGATGACTTTGCAGAAATCGAATGCATGACGGATGATGAGTACGCAGCGTTCTCCAAAAGTGTGCAGTGGAGACTGCGCCGCATACACAAAACCTACAATCTGGACGGCCTCGAGTACTATCATCCTGGGGTTTTGCATCGAATTGATCGGACCAAGACGTATACGCTTAATATGAGTGAGTTTTGGGTACGCTTGGAGCCGTATATCCACAAGGTAAGTGAATGTATTACAAAATACGCATATTTATCATATCGTATTGACAGATCTTTGTGGTATTCCTAACGCGCACCAATGGCGAGGAGCAGCGTCTTTGCTATGCCAGAAGCTTGGCAAGAGTGCGCGGCAAGCATATGGAGCTGGAGCAATTAAGGATGTCGGTGAGCTATTGAGATGTATATAGAGACTATATATATTTTGTAACTTATATGTGAGAGTTGGACTAATCATATTTCAATTATGACAGCTAATCACAAACGATGAAATCGGCCGCGTTCTGACAAACATATTACTTGAAATCGAGCACAATGGACTGGAGAATTATGTGGCCATCGTTGCACCTAAGCAGAAACTGCACATGCAAGCGCTGCGGGAGGTTGGAATGGTAGCTAAACAAACGCTGCCACAGATCGTTTTAGATGCGTGCCACCTGCATAACTCATTTGAAAACCTATTTTGCGCCAAATCTGCACGCTGTTTGTACCGGCTGCAGCATGAGCTATTTGTGAAGAGCACCTATACGGAGCAGCTGGACGAGCTGCGTAAAAACTACACACAAAATGTAGATGCGGATGGTCTACTACAGGAGTTTGTAAAGCCACTGCCAGAAGTACTGTTAGCCATGTGGAAGATCGAGGAACATAGAGAAAAACCCATTTCCTTGGCTCGTTTAAATAACGAAAGGCTGAATGCATATAGCGCACAAGTTCAAATGGATCTGCCGCCCATTACATTTGAGGAGTGCTCAGCTGGCGCCGGCCTCTTGCAATTGATACTCTTCGACGCCTTGTGGTGCCTTGGTGATTCACATGAAATAGAGGCAAATAATGCTATCGCCATACTTGAGCCTCAGCTGCCAGATGAATGGCTGCCCTTATTGAACTAAGGGTATTATTCATATGCCTCTCTAAAGAAGTGTCAAATCCATGCTAAGTTCGCAAGACGAAAGATAAACGCCAGACGCCTAACGTATATAAACTTCATGATCTTTATTGTGGCAAATGAAGTGTGCTGCCCAGATCTCTTAATGTGATATCCTCCAAGCTCTTTTCCGTTTCACCAGTTTTAGTTTTCACTTCATCAAATATTTTCAAATCTTTGGCATAATACCAAACCAGAATATTCATGAGGCCACGCAACAGTATAAAAGAACCAGCCGCAAGATTCAGCGCATATCTAGAACACACAATTGATTAATGTAGCACACACATATTTGAGTGCTGAAAATTCTTACCTTAAAGACTGTGTATCATATATCCAGCAGTTACCTTTATTGCTGCATGTCTTGCCCCACACCAAGCAACACTTATCTATCAGCCAGCCGTAAAAAGTAGGACTCGGAATGCAGCCCAACGAAGCTGCTGCCATGTTGCCTACACCCAGAGCAAAGCTTTTGACCTCAGGAGGTATGCAACGCAAGGCTATAAGCAAATTTGTCGATTCACTGGAGGCAGCAATTAGCTTAAGAAAACACATGACGCCCAGAAAGTTGAGAAACTGATGGAAGCAATCAACATGGCAAGCTCCATCCACTGCATATTGCAACTGAAAAAGATGCCAATAAGTTGACATTTTAGACTCCATCCATCCTCAATGCTGCTTACCTCGGAAGCACCTGTTTTATTTGTTGGATTTATACAATCACAGCCTGTGAACAAAGTGCGTCCCAGTTGATCCTTGGTTTTTTCGGTGCAGCCGGCATGACAGGCGGATATATAGGTGACATTCTCTGGACTGCAAATCGGAGCGTAGTGTACATATTCACAGTGGCAAGAGAGGCTGCAGCTGTCGCTGGTCGCCATGGAACTCAACTGATCGCTGCCCTCGCAGCCAATGAACACATAGAGTAAAATGCCAGCCACGGTCAAGAAGTCCACAGTCGCATTCCAAGCAGCCATGGCCCTTGCACTGGGCTTATACTTGTACACTATGTAGCCGGAGAGGAGCACGCCTACAGCAGAGAAGCCTAGAGCTACAGTTCCAGTAGCCATAGTTGCCACGGAAGCCGACTGCTGATACTGCGTCTCAATGTACTTCGGCGTGAACATCCAATATACCATGAAGCCAAAGAAGTACAGGATTGAAGCGCACGTATTGTATACGTATACCTTGTTGGTTGCTAGGAATTTTACAGATTGCCACATGTCGGTCAATGAATGATCCTTGTGTTCAATTGGATTTTGCTTGCCAGCTCTTTCCAATTTTAAGCGTCTCGCTTTCGAGCTGGGCAGCTCTTTGGGGAACAGGCTCATAAGGATTGCAATTAAAAATGTGATGGCTGCCAAAATAAGCCAACCCAGCCACCAGGCGCCCAACCATCTGGGGTCTTCGGGCTTGATCAAGGGCTCCGCTGTAGGATCAATATACCAACGCAGGCAGAGTGAGGCCAGGGAATATCCAATAGCAGGACCCAACATGCGTAGAAATGTCGAGAAACCTGAAGGGATTCGGAAAGTGAGTAGTTTCATTGTTAGTTCAAATCCATAATTATTCTCAAATAGAAAGCCGAGGGGGGAATTCTAGACAAAGTTATGGACTTACTCAGCATGGCTGGCGTCTTGGACTTGGTGGTGTTATCATCCATGTAGGCCAGGCCCACAACAAGAAAAAGCGCCTGTCCAATGCCCAAAATGAACTGTGCCAAAAATAATATGAATTGAGGTACCCAAACACTATCCTCCTGTATGCAGCTGGAAACCTCCGACATGCAAAGTTTGTGGTCTCTGTGTGCACTGTTTAAATTTCCAGTCAGATTTTGGTAGTCTCCATAATTACGGGTCAGCTTCAACGCATCCTCGCCAGCACCGTAGATAAAGTGCAGCGAGCAGTTCAATAAGCAGAATATAACGATGGTAAATAGACCTAAAATAGGGGCCTGGTTTAAAAAACTGATAAACCCTATGGATTATGGTTACGCTTACCAAAGCCCATCCAGCGTGGTCGATGTACTTTGCGTAGATAATAGCCTGTTAGTGCCGAGGCAAACATGGTGCTTATATCATTGCCAATCGAGATGATGCCCAGCGTTTTGGTTGGTATCTTGTAGCGCTTCTCCATTGTTGTAATTGTGGCATTGAAGTAAGCAAAGCACATGGCCATAAAGCAGCCAGCTATGCCATATATGGTCACATACATGGCTTCCGTGGCACAGCTAAAATGGGTCTGTGTCAATTTCGTAAATTATAGGGACATTCCCAGCAATACCTTTGCAGAAAGGGTCCCCTGAATATCCAGAAACCGCACATAATATCTTTACTATCATCTTGTGCTTCTACAGCTGAAATTTTGGCATCCTTCAGTTCCTGTTCCTTCTTTTCTATAGCTGAGTGCTTGCCAGCATCCGCTAGAAATGGAGACACCTCCCTCTGATCCTTGTTATCAACGCTCATAGTTGACTTGCTCCATTCAAGCGCTTAGCTGAACTGAGCATAATTTGTGCTCAAATTCACATGAGTTTACATTTATCTCGATACTTAACATCAATAAAAGAAAGAACTTTCAGATTACGCGTCTGCTTAACTCCCGTCATGATAAGAATTTTGGCAACCTTTGCAGCAAACAGGTGAAACGATAATATAATCATTTTATCTAAGCCTATTCTAATTTTAATCGACTAAATGTATTTCAATTATTCCTTTTACTAGATATTTTTAAAGCTACCTGAAAATATTCAACAGTTCAAACATTTACTGTTTGGTTCACAATTAAGTAGTCACATTATAATCTAAATATTTATCATTGCTTTATTACATTATATATTATATTATAAATATGTTATACATTATTACATTACATTTTATTAGTGTTATACATTATATATGATGTTATATATATATATACTAAGTATTTGGAGTGATCCGAACGAAACTGAAGACTTGTATTCGAACATTCACTTAAATAAGTATTGCACGTTACTCATAAAGTTGTGACTTATAACAATACCTTTAATCGTTACTGTAAATCGAATACTTACAGTAGCGGAAAAAAGTATTGGCTACTTAATATTATCAAATCTTGTTGTCGGTTTTTTCCAATATACCGTCTAATATTATATATATATTATTATTATTATTATTATCAATGTATGTATTATTTTGCAGAAATGGCCGCTAAGAAGTGTGAAACCACCCCTGAGTAGCGTAAAATAATTATAAATTAACGCAAACAAGTCAAATCCTATTAAGAAGTAGGCGAGCAATTGGACAGAAGTCAATTTACTATTCGTAGCATAGCTGATAGATTTTCAGACGACCCTACGGCAGTAATCGCTGAATGCACCTACGAAAGTTAACCGATCGTGCTTGCACCCAAATAATAAGAAAGATCAAGAATGAGCCAAAAATCCCATCATCCCAAATAATATTAGAGGTTAAAGAAGAGACTGGGAAAGAAATTCACTCCAAAACGGTAAGGCGGGTACTACACAAGGCTGGGTACAATGCTAGAAATGCATGACGCAAACCATCGAAGAGCTTGCCATTGGCCAGACTTTAAATCGAAGCCTTTAACTTACTGGATCGATGTCTATTCTCCGACGAAAGCAAGTTTAATATTTTTCGCTCAAAAGGCCAAATTAAAGTGTGGAGAAAACCCAATACGGCATACAATAGTTGCAACTTAATGCCCACAGTAAAGCACGGCGGTGGATGTGTTACGGTTGGGATTTTATGTCCGCAGCTGGTGTGGGTGAACTAGATTTCATCAAAGGAACAGTGGAGAAGCGTGTTTATATGGAAATATTAAAGGCAAATTTACAAAAAAAAAACGCTGAAAAGTTAAAGTTAAGCAGTTCACATTTCAACAGGATATTGATCCGAAGCACACGGCCTATGATATGGCTAGCTGCATTGTATAATACAGCTCATGTTCTTCCACATCCTCCTCAATCACCAGGCCTCAATCCAATCGAGCACCTATGGAAGGAACCGCAAAAAAAGGCTTAGAAAGTATACATTTTCAACTAAGACTGAGCTTAAAGAAGCCCTAATTGTAGAGTGGCACAAAATTGAACCAAATGTTACCCTAAAATTGGCACAGTCAATGCCAACTCGCTCAGAAAGCGATATAAAACAAAAAGGCATGCCGACTAAATATTAATTTTTATCTCATGTTTAATATTTTTGCCAGATGAGTGGCTGCCTTTATTGAACTAAGGGCTTAATACATATGGCTCTGATCTCGTAGTCGTAAATTAATGCAGCTTGGGACCTATAAAGCTGTCTCAAATCCATGTTAAGTTCGTAAGACTAAAGATAAACGCCAGACGCCAAACGCATATAAACTTCATGATCTTTATTGTGGCAAATGACGTCAGATGACAAATCTTAAATATCTTCTGCAATTTTTTGCAATTGAAGTGTGCTGCCCAGATCTTTTAATGTGATATCCTCCAAGCTCTTTTTCGTTTCACCAGTTTCAGTTTTCACTTCATCAAATATTTTCAAATTTTTGGCATGATACCAGACTACAATATTCATGAATCCACCCAACAGAATGAAAGAACCAGCCGCAAGATTCAGCGCATATCTAGAACACACCATTGATTAATGTAGCACACACATATTTGAGTGCTGAAAATTTTTACCTTAAAGATTGCGTATCATATATCCAGCAGTTACCCTTATTGCTGCACGTCTTGCCCCACACCAAGCAATACTTATCTATCAGCCAGCCGTAGAAAATAGGACTTGGAATGAAGCCCAACAAAGATGCTACCATGCTGCCTACACCCAGAGCAAAGCTTTTGTCCTCTGGAGGTATGCAACGCAAGGCTATGAGCAAATTTGTGGATTTACTGGAGGCACCTACTAGTTTGAGGAAACACATGACGCCCAGAAAGATGAGAAACTGATGGAAGCAATCCACATGGCAAGCTCCATCTACTGCATATTGCATCTGAAAAAGATGCCAATAAGTTGACAGATAAGACTCCATCCATTCTTAATGCTGCTTACCTCGGAAGCACCTGTTTTATTTGTTGGATTTATACAATCACAGCCTGTGAACAAGGTGCGTCCCAGTTGATCCTTGGTTTTTTCGGTGCAGCCGGCATGACAGGCGGATATATAGGTGACATTCTCTGGACTGCAGATCGGAGCGTAGTGCACATATTCACAGTGGCAAGAGGCGATGCAGCTGTCACTGGTCGCCATGGAGCTCAACTGATCGCTGCCCTCGCAGCCAATGAACACATAGAGCAAAATGCCAGCCACGGTCAAGAAGTCCACAGTCGCATTCCAAGCAGCCATGGCCCTTGCACTGGGCTTATACTTGGACACAATGTAGCCAGAGAAGAGTACGCCCACAGCTGAGAAGCCTAGAGCTACAGTTCCAGTAGCCATAGTGGCCATGGATGCCGACTGCTGATACTGCGTCTCAATGTACTTCGGCGTGAATATCCAATATACCATGTAGCCAAAGAAGTACAGGATTGAAGCGCACGTATTGTATACGTATACCTTGTTGGTTGCTAGGAGTTTTACAGATTGCCACATGTCGCTCAATGAATGATCCTTGTGTTCAATTGGATTTTGCTTGCCAGCTCTTTCCAATTTTAAGCGTCTCGCTTTCGAGCTGGGCAGCTCCTTGGGGAACAGGCTCATAAGGATTGCAATTAAAAATGTGATGGCTGCCAAAATAAGCCAACCCAGCCACCAGGCGCCCAACCATCTGGGATCTTCGGGCTTGATCAAGGGCTCCGCTGTAGGATCAATATACCAACGCAGGCAGAGTGAGGCCAGGGAATATCCAATAGCAGGACCCAACATGCGTAGAAATGTCGAGAAACCTGAAGGGATTCGGAAAGTGAGTAGTTTCATTGTTAGTTCAAATCCATAATTATTCTCAAATAGAAAGCCAAGGGGGGGAATTCTAGACATAAAGTTATGGACTTACTCAGCATGGCTGGCGTCTTGGACTTGGTGGTGTTATCATCCATGTAGGCCAGGCCCACAACAAGAAAAAGCGCCTGTCCAATGCCCAAAATGAACTGTGCCAAAAATAATATGAATTGAGGTACCCAAACACTATCCTCCTGTATGCAGCTGGAATCCTCCGACATGCAAAGTTTGTGGTCTCTGTGTGCACTGTTTAAATTTCCAGTTAGATTTTGGTAGTCTCCATAATTACGAGTGAGCTTCAACGCATCCTCGCCAGCACCGTAGATAAAGTGCAGCGAGCAGTTCAATAAGCAGAATATAACGATGGTAAATAGACCTTAAATAGGGGCCTGGTTTAAAAAACTGATAAACCCTATGGATTATGGTTACGCTTACCAAAGCCCATCCAGCGTGGTCGATGTACTTTGCGTAGATAATAGCCTGTTAGGGCCGAGGCAAACATGGTGCTCATATCGTTCCCAACCGAGATGATGCCTAGCGTTTTGGTTGGTATCTTGTAGCGCTTCTCCAATGTTGTAATTGTGCCATTGAAGTAGGCAAAGCACATGGCCATAAAGCAGCCAGCTATGCCATATATGGTCACATACATGGCTTCCGTGGCACAGCTAAAATGGGTCTGTGTCAATTTCGTTAAATATAGGGACATTCCCAGCAATACCTTTGCAGAAAGGGTCCTCTGAATATCCAGAAACCGCACGTAATATCTTTACTATCATCTTGTGCTTCTACAGCTGAAATTTTGGCATCCTTCAGTTCCTGTTCCTTCTTTTCTATAGCCGATTGCTTGCCAGCATCCGCTAGAAATGGAGACACCTCACTCTGATCCTTGTTATCGACGCTCATACTGGACTTGCTCCATTCAAGCGCTTAGCTGAACTGAGCCTAATTCGTGCTACAAATTCAAACGAGTTTACATTTGTCTCGACACTTAACGTCAATAAAAAATAAGAACCTTCAGATTACGCGGCTGCAGTTTATGAATGTTACAGCTTAACTCCCGTCATGATAAGACCTTTGGCAACCTATGCAGTACACAGATAAAAAGATAATATAATCATTTTATCTAAGCGTATCTCGTTTCTCTATCTACCAAATGAATTTCATCAATTCCTTCAACAAGTTCTATTAAAAGCTACCTGCAAAGATTCAACAGCTCAAACATTTACCTTCTTCAGAATGTGTACCAATACGATATGTTTATCGTTGTTTTCACAGACATAAAGATTGAGCTATTTTTAAAGTAATCTCATGAACATGTACTTTTCTATTTAGACGGACCCACAAGAAAGCAGGTCTTATGAGAATAAAGAGTGATTTTTCTGGTAGATTTCCGTTTAGTTTACGCTTTGAATTCCCAAATAGACAAACTATTTTGAAAATTACATTTATTTGGCATTTTATTTAAATATTTTGTTAGATTTTTGTTAATTTTTTCCCCCGTTTTGGTTTTTTAAAAGAAATCGGTTCTTTCTTCTTCTTAAACTTTTCGTTAATAAGTCTCATAGAGTCAATTCTTGTTTAAAATTCAAAGAACACATTTATCTTAAAGCTCTTCCGTTTCTTTGGATACCTTAACTACTTGGAATTTGGTCGTCAGGTTGAAACTGTCTGCCTTACCATCGGTCGGTTTGTCGGTTTCCTTTTTCTCCTCATCGAATATCAGAAGGTCTTTGGCATGATACCACACGCCAATATTTAGGAGGCCGCCCAATAATATGAAAAAGCCCGAAGTTAGGTTAAATGCATACCTGAAATTAAGTTCAATATGAGGTTAATTGAAATACTTGCATATTCTTTAAAGACTTTACCTTAAGGAATGCGTGTCATAGAGCCAACAGTTGCCCTTGTTGCTGCAAGTCTTGCCCCACACCAAACAGTATTTGTCCAAAAGCCAGCCAAAGAAAATCGGACCGGGTATAAAGGCTGTCAGGGAACCAATCAGCCCGCCCAAACCAAGAGCAAAGCTTTTGTCCTCCGGCTCTATGCAGCGCAGTGATATAAGAAGATTTGTCGATTTGCTGGTGGCGCCGACGAGCTTCAGGAAACACATGACCACCAGAAAGATGATGAACTGCTTAGTGCAATCCACGGGACAGGCCCCGTCCAAGGCATACTGCAACTGCTAAGTATAAATAAAATGAGTTGCAAATGTAAATTCCTTCCACATCTGTTGCTTACCTCGGAACCACCTGTTGTATTCGTTGGATTTATACAATCACAGCCTGTAAACATGGTGCGTCCCAGCGGAGTCTTGCTGCTGCCCGTGCAGCCTGCATGACAGGCGGATATATAGGTGACATTCTCCGGACTGCAGATCGGAGCATAGTGCACGTATTCACAGTGGCAAGAGAGGCTGCAGCTGTCACTGATCGCCATGGAGCTCAACTGATCGCTGCCCTCGCAGCCAATGACCACATAGAGCAAAATGCCAGCCACGGTCAAGAAGTCCACAGTCGCATTCCAAGCAGCCATGGCCCTTGCACTGGGCTTATACTTGGACACAATGTAGCCAGAGAGGAGTACGCCCACAGCTGAGAAGCCAAGAGCCAAGGTACCCGTAGCCATGGTGGCCATGGATGCCGACTGTCTATACTGGGTCTCAATGTACTTTGGTGTGAATATCCAGTAGGCCAAGTAGCCGAAGAGGTAGAAACTGGTGGCGAATGTGTTGTACATGTAGACTTTGTTGGCTGCCAAACGTTTTATGGAACGCAACATGTCGCTTATGGAGAGGTCCTTGTGCTCCTTCGGGTCTTGCATGCCAGTCGTTTCCAATTCTAAACGTCTCGCATTCGCGCTGGGCAGCTCCTTGGGAAACATGAACATAAAGAAGGAGATCATAAAGGTAACGACAGCCAGTATGAGCCAGCCGAGCCACCAGGCGCCCAACCATCTGGGATCTCCAGGCTTGATCAGGGGTTCCAAATTCGGTTCTATATACCAACGCAGGCAGACAGCAGCTAGTGAATATCCAATGGCCGGTCCCAGCATGCGCAGGAAAGCGGATATGCCTGGGGGAAGAAAAAAGTTCAAGGATTAAGCTTGTCTGAAGGTCTGCACATATTCCTACAAAAGTCAGACATGCTCCCTGTACTCGAACTTAAAAATATATAATCTACACGCAATTTCTTGTCATGCTTACTCAGCAATGCCGGTGTCTTGGCCTTTGAGGTGTTATCATCCATATAGGCAATGCCCACTGTCCAGAACAGGGAAATTCCAATGCCAGCTATAAATTGTCCCACGAACAATACAAATGGCGGCACCCAGGTGCCATCCTGTTGTACACATCCCGATTCCTCGGACATGCACAGTTTTTGCTCCTTGTGTGAACTTTTCAGGTAATCGCTGATGTTCTTAAAGTCACCATATTCTCGGGTGAGCTTCAGGGCATCCTCACCAGCGCCGTACATGAAGTGCAAGGAGCATGTGAGCACACAGAATATAAAGATCGTAAAAAAACCTGAAAATCCAATACATCAAAATGGACAAATGGACCAACTCGGATCGATTGAATTCATTTACCAAAGCCTATCCAGCGCGCGCGATGTCCTTTGTGTATATAGTAGCCCGCCAGGACGGAGGTTATCATCATACTCAGATCATTTCCAACTATAATCATGCCAGACATTTTTGTTGGTATTTTATAGCGCTTCTCCAAGGTCGTGATAGTGCCATTAAAATAGGCCAGAGACATAGATAAAAGGCAGCCGCCGATGCCATAAATTACGACGAAAAACTTTTCGGTAGCCATCCTGCAAAGGTTATATATTTATATATTCGACTGATAGCATTTCGTATTCCCCGCCATACCGCTGCAGCTTTGATCCTTTAAATATCCAAAATCCGCATCTGATATCCTTGTGCGGTTTCTCCTTAGGCGGTTTCCCATTGTTAGCAGCATCGCCTAGGAACGGCAGACCCTCCGCTTGTTCTTGTTTCTTGTCGAGGCTCATTTTGAACCGATTCCAACAAAATTGTAAACTAGACTAACCGCAAAATATTTCTAGGCAACTATATCTGGGCAGCAGCTGGCGAATGCTTCAATAAACCCCTGGCCACAATTATTGCTTTAACCATTATAAAACTTCGAGTTGTCGTATCTTGTATACTTAATCTAATCTTATAACACATATGATGCTTAAATCTTAATATCATTGTGTGCGATTCTATATATATATCGCTTGAGATTTCAAGATTTTAATTTCCGCAAAGATGAGACAGCAATATTGACAGCAAATTGGAGCTAAAACATAAAGGAGAAAAATAACGCAAAGTAGTTATGATTTTTGTTATATTTTAACATAGTTTGTCTTGACAATTGCGCTGCTGGCTTTGAACGGGCGACCTCTCGCTATATGAGACACTATATAGCTCATCAATATGAAAAGATAATATTGCAATTCTTTTTCTTGACAATAAGTCTGCTGGGTTTGAACCGGCGACCTCTCGCTGGTTAACAACGTCACGTTTACAAAGCAAGCTAATTTGGCAGCCTGTTTCCTAAACTTGTAGCTCGAATTTTGACCAAAAAGGAAGCTTCTTTTAAACGTTGACCTTTATAGCACTCACGGCTTAGGCCGTGCGTTGATCTCGAATCAGTCAGTCAGCCAGAACAAACTCTTATATCTAAAAGAAAACTCGCGTGCCAAGCAAAACAAACATTACGATATTTTATGTACTCATTCAGAATTGCAAAATTTATAATATCTTTCGCTGTGTTTATCTCTGCAAAAGGTGATAAACCCAAACTTAAAAATCATAAAGTAAACAGCCGTGTGTATTTAAATAATATTTATGGCGCTTGGCTCATTCCGATTATAATGAGTTCTTTTTTATCTCGCTAGCTTTTTGGCTCAATTCAAATTGTTCTGGTTCCTTGTGGCTTGTCTCCTCTTCCTCGAATATCTTTAGATCCTTGACATGATACCAGACACCAATGTTCCAAAAGCTGCTAGCAAAAATGCACGAGGCCGACAAGAAATTGATCGTATAGCTGCAGTTATAATAAAGGATTTATCTAGTTATGCAAAATTTAAAGTTCTGAAAACTTACCGCAAAGATTTGGTATCATATAGCCAGCAGTTGCCCGTGTTGCTGCACGTCTTGCCCCAGACTAGACAATAGTAGTCCAAAATCGAGGCAAATACAATGGGACTGGGTATAAAGGCGAGTATGGCGACGATCATATTGCTCAGACCCAAAGCAAGGCTCTTATCCGCCGAGGAGACACAACGCAAACCCAACAACAAGTTGGAAGTTCTGCCCGAGGAGCCCACGAATTTAAGAAAACACATCACGCCCAAGAAGATGAGAAACTGGTTGTAACAGTCTGCCGGACAAGCACCTTGTCGGGCAAATTGGTGCTAATATAAAGGATATATACGATTAATAGGTTGCTGGTTCGAATCTTAAGCTAAAGGAAAGTTGATGGTTCGGAATTGTCTCAGTCGGTTCTAATCTAAAAGTTAAATAAGTTGCTGCCTTGAAAGTATCCAACTATGTCCTATATAGTATGCTGATAATTATAGTGTAATATCTAGAAGACATGGTTCGAACCTTAGGTTAAAAGAAAGTCAACGGTTCGAATTGGACTTAGATGAAGGCCGACTAAGCCGGTTCTACTCTGAAAGTCAAATAAGTTGTGTCCTCGATGGAATCCAACTAAGTCCTAAATAATATGCCAATAATTATAGTGTAATATCTAGAAGACATGGTTCGAACCTTAGGTTAAAAGAAAGTCGATGGTTCGAATTTGACTTAGATGAAGGCCGACTAAGCCGGTTCCACTCTGAAAGTCAAATAAGTTGTCGCCTTGATAGTGTCCAACTAAGTCCTATATAATATGCTGATAATTATAGTGTAATATCTAGAAGACTTACCTGAGTAGCATTCGCTATATCCGACGCGCCAATGCACTTACAGCCTGTGTATATGAATTGATTCAGCTCATCCTTGGCTTTGCTGCTGCAGCCGGCATGACAGGCGGAGATGTAGGTGACATTGTGTGGACTGCAGATCGGAGCGTAGTGTACATATTCACAGTGACAGGAGGCAGTGCAGCTGTCATCGCCGCCGCTGCTTGGGAACATGGATGTCGCCTTATCGCTGTCATCGCAACCGATGAGCACATAGCTCAACAGGCCCAGCACTGTAAATATATCAACAATGCCATTCCAAGCGGCCATTGCCCGTGCACTGGGCCTATACTTGGAGATTACATAGCCGGAGAGCAATACGCCCGCTGCCGAGAAGCCCAAAGCAACGCTGCCCGTGGCCATGGTTGCCGTGCTGGCCGACTGTTGATACTGGATTTCAATATACTTGGGCGTAAACATCCAATAGGGCATGTAGCCAAAAACGTAGAGTACTGCGGCAATGCTATTGTAAACGTAGACCTTGTTTTTGGCCAACCGCTTGATGGCCTGCAGCAGGTCGCTGAGGGAGAGCTCTGTCAGAGAATTGCCGCCAGTCTCATGGCCGCCTGATTTGAATCTCCTTGCTCGGGCGCTGGGCAGCTCCTTGGGAAAAATGTATAGGAAAAATGCAGACACGAGCATTATGATGGTCAATGGGATCCAGCCAAGCCACCAGGCGCCCAGCCAGCGTGTATCTTCATTGGTAATGAGCGGCTCCAGCTGCGGATCTATATAGAAACGCAGGCAAACCGAGGCCAGGGATAAGCCAAAGGTTGGGCCTAGCATGCGCAGGAAAACGGACCAGCCTGTTGGAAGAAAATGAACACAATTCAGTAGCTAACTGAGGGTCAAGAGGTCAAGACCTACTGAGCATTGCGGGCGTCTTGGCCTTGCTTGAATTGTCGTCCATATAGGATATGCCCAGCGTGTAGAACAGAGCACAACCAATCCCGGATATAAACTGTGCCGAAAATAGCAAAACTATGGGCGCCCAAAGGTAGGCCTCCTGTCCACAGCTAGATTTTTGTGCCTGGCAGAGCGTGTCATCCGTCGCATTCAACTGATCCACTTGCACATATTCACGCGTCAATTTCAAGGCATCCTCGCCAGCGCCATAGATGATGTGTGGAGAAGCTGTCAGCACGCAAAATACCGCCATGATGACCAGACCTAAGGGCAAGTATGGCTGTGAGTTAGGATCTATAAGTTTCAATACCCTAGGATTTTCTCAAGAAATTCGTAGCTCATAGAACGAGATATTCCGGACTACATAAAGTATATATATTCGTGATCCAGGTCCTTCTCTCTGGGGCAGGCAGAAGGTAATCAAGAATCGAACGGATCGGACTACTATATCATATAATTGCCAAGGCAACGATTGGTCGAATATTAAGAGCATGCATGAATAACTATATATTTAAATACCCTTGCGCAGGGTATAAGGATTTTCTCAAGAAAATTGTAGCGCATAGAACGAACCATTTCGGATTTCATCAAGTATATTGAACTAAATCCTCATAGATCTTTGCATAGTTACTTCTAAAAAGGACATCCTTATTTGAGAATCAACCGGATCGGACTACTATATCATAAAGTTGACAAGGGAACGGTCGCTCGAAGATCAAGATCGTGGCCAAACTAGGCATTTATTAGTTTAACGATGCTTTTTACACATAAGCAAAATGCAAAATGTCCAAAACTTATCTGTTCATTAAGATATCTTGACCTCATCCAGCAATAACATATATCCACATTTCTAAGAGAGTATTGAATGTTCGGTGTGCCGAAAGTCAGTCGTTACCTAAGGCAATATATCGTGGCCGATGTCCGCGACTCGCATAGTAGCCCAACAAACCGGAAGTAAAAATCGTGCTTATATCAGTGCCGACTATAATTAAGCTGGTCGTTTTCGAGGGTATCCTATAACGTTTCTCCAGCGTGGTAATCGTGCCATTGAAATATGTAAATGCCATGGCTACGAAACAACCCGCGATGCCGAAAACCACAGCGAACACATACTCAGTAGCCCAGCTGTAATATGGAGTAATATGGGGTATATTATATTATCTTATATTAATGCATATTCACATAATACCTTTGCATTCGTGGACCCTTGAATAAGCCGCATTGGGTATCTGCGAGCTGTTCGCTCTCTTCCTTTTTCGATTCGGGAGTCTTAAGAAACTCAGTTGCTTCATTTACCTCATCTGCCATTGTCAAACTACTGAGTCCAACTAAAAACTAGAAATTCCTACTGAAATGATATCCAAATTGCAGCTCGGACTGTACGTCTATATAGATAATGATCGTGTGCATGCTTGCAATTTACAAGCTAATCCCATGTAAATTCTAAATTCCTTTAGATAAGTTCTGTGTAGTATCTTGCTGCTATATATGCTTTATGCACTGTCGACTGGCATTTATGTACTTTATTTTAGATTGTTCAAATACAGACATGCGTTTGATATATGTATGTATATAAAAACCTAAGGCTGCATATATACAGTGGTCGCTCGCTAATCGGAACAGGATTAACACAAATTCTCCTTTCTGAAATCATAATTATTTCGTGCAACTAACAAAGAAGATGTGTATGATCTTATTGTAATGGAGGTTTTTCAAATATAGGCATAAATTTACAAATATAATTTTGTGTAGTTCCCATTTACGAGTGACCACTGTACAGTTGTCTTATACTGAACGTGTTTTAATAGCAGACTGAGAGCCTTGACGGTTGCATTTATCACACGATCTTAACAGCCCCACAATTCAGTTTATTATACCAACCGACTGCATCGTTAAAAACCGTATATATATGTATATAAATATATATACATACGATCTTAACGACAGGCCAATAAATCACTCACAATCATAAATTACAATAGCTTTTGCTTAAATTTATTATCATTATTCTAGCCACTTATATTTCGGTATTCTTTTCAGCATTGACCTCCTCCTCGTGCTGCACAATTTGCATTTCGATCTCTTTGACTTCCTCATCGAATATCTTAAGATCCTTAACGTAATACCAAACTCCAAAATCGAAGATAGCGCCCAGGGATATAAAAACAGCTGCCGTAAAGTTGAGCGTGTATCTAAATCAAAGCGAACGAATTATTAACTGAATATTGTTAGATCGAATATGGACTCACCTCATGGACTCGGGATCGTAGAGCCAACAGTTGCCCTTGTTGGTGCAGGTCTTGCCCCACACCAGGCACATGCGATCGAAGATCCAGCCAAAGAATATGGGTCCCGGTATAAAGGCGAACATCGAGCACAACATCATGCCAAAGCCCATCGCAGCAGTTTTGTCCTTCTCCGGCACACAGCGCACAGAGACCAGAAAATTGGATGCTCTGCCCGCGGCGCCAATGAACTTTAGGAAGCACATGACCGACAGGAAGGCGACAAATTGTGTCCAGCAGTTAACAGGACAAGCACCCGGCGTGGCCTGACCAGCGGCTAGTTGCTGGGAGAGTAAAGAAATGGATTATAAGGATTCAAAACCTTTCTCGCATCCTTCTGATTGATTGATTGATTGACTGATTCACAATCAACGCAGAAAGAGCACGAACTGATTGATTGACTGATTCACCGATTGAAGGTCAAAGTAAGGAACGAGATTCTAAAGATTAAAAATCTCTTTCTATATATAATTCTGATCCTACTGAGTGACTGATTGATTGATTGACTGACTGATTGACAATCAATGCAGATATATCGCAGAGGCTAAAAATGGATAACAAATTTTAATTACGAAATCTATATATATATATATATAAATCTGTGTCTACTGATTGACGGACTGATTGATTGACTGAATCACCGATTGACAGTGAGCTTATATCCCCATTCATAACTGCTAGGAAGCTGAAATTTTCAACACTCGATTTGGAAAATCTATGATCGGAAATGTCAGTGGAAAACTGATTAAAACTTATATAGAAGACTTTGCCCGGGCAAAGCTGGATAATACCTTTTAATAAAGGGTTAAGTCTATACGACAGTTACCTCCAAATATGTCGCAGAGGCTGAGTTCTCCAGCGCTCTTCCAGTTAGATCCCAGGTGCTGTTGTCAAAGGCCAAATCGCGTGCGGTAAGCCTTTTGAATGAGCCATTCCTGGCACTTGGTATACAGGAGCAGTCATAGAAAATCTAAACAGGAATCAGAGCAAGTGATTAAAGCTACTCCCATATATAGATTAATTTCCCAAGTGCGGCCTACCTTTTTGCCATTGGAGCGCACGTGCTCCATTTTGCAGCCCGCATGGCAGGCGGATATATAGGTCATATTATTCTCACCGCAGACCGGGGAGTAGCGCACATAGTCGCAGGCGCAGGCCGAGTTGCACGTGGCTGTGTCGTTCACAGCGCTATTGTGAATATTCACAATGACCGAACGCTCGTTGTCCGGACAACCGATGAAGGCGTATGTAACGACGCCAGCCACAACCAAAACGGCACAGATCACATTCCAGGCGGCCATATAGCGAGCACGTGGCTTATATTTGGAGATGATAAAGCCGGAGAGCAGGACTCCGATGGCGGAGAATGCCAGAGCCACGGTGCCCGTGACCATGCTGGAGGTGGCCGCCGATTGTTTGTACTGCACCTCAATATATTTGGGCGTGAATATCCAGAAGGGCGTATAGCCTATCAGATAGAAGATGTTCGAGAGCGTATTGCACATATAGGTCTTGTTTGTGGTCAGGCGTCTGAAGGTGACCAGCATGTCCTTAAAGGAGGCCTTCGGCTCGGCCGTCGATTGCGGCTCCAGCTCCACGGTTAGTTTCTCCTTCTCGGTGCTGTCCTTCTGCCTCAGCGACAGACGTTCGCGACGACGTTTTTCCTCCACCAAGCGTCTGGCTGCGGCACGGGGCAGCTCTTTGGGAAACATCGATAAAAAGATGCCCGAGCAAGATAACAGACCGCCCATGACTAACCAGCCCAGCCACCAGGCGCCCAGCCAGCGTGGATCCTTGTTGTTGATAACCGGATGCAGCTGCGGCGCAATGTACAAGCGCAGACAAAAGGAGGCCAAAGCATAGCCAATGGCAGGGCCCAGCATTCGCAAAAAGTACGACAGACCTAAAGCAGAGACCGGGTGAGTGTTATTTACATATATAATAATGCTCTGTTCAGTTAGTCATAGAGAGTATATTGGGATTTATTTGCGCGTCCGTTTTGTCTGAATCCGAAAAGCAAGGAATTACACAGATCAGTGAATTTCCGTAACTTTTCTGAATTCCTTTGAAAAAATGTTGCATGTGTTGTTTTTTTTTTTATAACCTTAGATAGTTTTGATATCTTAAAGATTTAATTATTCTAGACAAATTTGAAAGATTATGGAATTTAGATACTTCAGAGATCCGCACACCTTAAATATTACGGGAAGACATAAGATGGTGTGAATTTCCGTAACTTTTCTGAATTCCTTCCAATAGAAATGTTGTTTTTGCCTGCATCAAAATGTGTTGGTTTTTTTTTAAAAGCTTAGATAGTTTTGATATCTTAAGGATTTAATTATTCTAGACAAATTAAAAAGATTATCGACTTAGGATACATCAGAGATCCGCTGACTTTATAGCAAGATGGATGTTTCCCTAAAATCTTCGAATTGAAATGTTTTATATACCCTGAACCCATTTAAAATGGGTAAAGAGGGTATAATGTATTTGTGGAAATGTATGTAACAGGCAGAAGGAAGCATCTCCGACCCCATAAAGTGTATATATTCTTGATCATCAACTGCCAAGTAGATCTAACCATGTCCGTCCGTCTGTCCGTCCGTCCGTCCGTATGTATGAACGCAAGGATCTCAGAACCTATAAGAGCTAGAGACTTGAAATTTTAGTTGAAGGTCCTCCTAGTCCCCGCGCAGATCGAGTTTGTTTCCGATATTCGATAAGTTGCCCCGTTTCCAAGTAATCGATAAAATCGATATCGAAATTCTGTTTTTTGAGCAAATTTGGCAAATAATATGAGCTAGAGTTATCAAACTTGACATGTAGCTTCTAAATTAGTAAATATATATCAAGTATCTTTCATTTTATCGCCTGTTGGAGAAAGAGGGTTCAGGGTATCCTCCTACTTGTTTTTTTTTTGCCTGCATGAAAATGTGTTCATTTTCTGAGAATCTTTCATAGTTTCGAAAGCTTATCAACTTTGCTGAATCATTCGTCTAATCGAGCGCTTATAAACGGAAGCGATAGTTGCAGCAATTAAGGAGCAAGTGTATCTTAGCTTATCTGGCAAAAGCAGCGTGGCGCCCCGGGTTTTTATGGGAGTCGTAAAGCTATAAGAAACGTACGTGAAACTTACTTAGCAAGGCTGGCGTCTTGGATTTCTTTGTATTGTCATCCATATAGGAGACGCCGAGTGTGTAGTATAGGGAGCCGCCGATGCCAGATATGAACTGGGCGACAAAGAGCAGCACCTGGGGCGCAAAGTTGCCCTCGCCCACCTCGCACTCGGCGCCGCCGCCCGTGAGCCGGCAAAGGGTTTTTGCGCGCTGCTCCTCAATGGCCTCCAGGGTGGCGTTCTCGTCGGGCAGGGCGCCAAACTCCTTGGTCAGAGCCAAGGCATCCTCGCCGGGCCCGTAGAGGAAATGCGGCGAGGTGGTCATCAAACAGAACACGACAATAGTTAGCAGACCTGTTGGAAGAGTAGAGCAAGAGAGAAATAAGAGAAGCTAATTAAGAGTTTCCGCCCGCCACTCACCAAATCCTATCCAGCGCGGCCGATGTCCCTTGCCCGCGTAGTAGGCCAAAACGGCAGAGACCAAAGTCTGGCTAATGTCATTGCCCACAGATATGATGCCCGTGTTTTTCGAGGGTATCTTAAAGCGTTTCTCAATGGTGGTAATGGTGCCATTGAAGTAGGCATAGGTCATGGAGAAGATGCAGCCCACAATGCCATAGAGCAGAACGTAGGCAGTTTGATTGGCAAAGCTGGAGGAAGGAGAACAATTCGCAGTTAGATAGATATATATATATATCTATATAGATATAGATATGGATTTAGATATAGATATAGATAAATAAATATATAGATATAGGTATATATGTAGATATAGATATAGATATAGATATAGATATAGATATAGATATAGATATAGATATAGATATAGATATAGATATAGATATAGATATAGATATAGATATAGATATAGATATAGATACAGATATAGATATAGATATAGATATAGATATAGATATGCAAGAATACATATATATGATCAAGAATATATATATACTCTATGGGGTCGGAGATGCTTGCTTCTGCCTGTTACATACATTTGCACAAATACATAATACCCCTTTTACCCATTTTCAATGGGTTCAGGGTATAAAAATCATTTAAAAATTCCCTTTTTGGTATAAAATACTTTTTTGCCTTTTTAGATATCCTGTGTACAATTATTTTCGAGTCTAACTGAAGTATTCTTTCTTTGTTCAAATATTTTTCTAGATATTTTTCATTAAGTTTTTCAATCAAGTATTATTTAGTAGATCTTTAGCCGCATGTAATCTTACGCTTGCGTTCTCGCTCTCTCTCCCCCCCCCTCTCTGTCTCTCTCTCTCTCTCGCTCTCTCTCTCTCTCTCTCTGTCTTTCTCTCTCTCTTTCCCTGTCTATAATTCGCATTCCCATTCTAGATATAGATATAGATATATAGATAAAGATATATAGATATAGATATAGAGATAAATATAGATATAGATATAGATATAGATATATAGGTATAGATATAGAGATAGATTTAGATATAGATATAGATATAGATATTGATACAGATATAGAATTTTGCACCTACCGCTGAAAGAATGCGCCGCGGAAGAGCCAAAATCCGCAGGTGACATTCTTCTCGAGCGGCATCTCGTTCAGCAGCTTGTTAATCTCCTCGGTCATGAGGCGATCCTGTTCGGATTTCTCCTTCTTTAATTTGGCCTTGATGCGGGCCTGTGCACTTTTGTCCGTCTCAGCGCCATGTGCGTTGCCATTGTCCAGCAATTTGGCAGCGGCATCTATGTGTCGCTCCTCCTCCTCCTCCAGCAGCTCCAGCTGCTCCTGCTCGATGCTGGACACACGGGGCGAGGGCGCCTCGACGTCCTGCGTCGACTGTGGCTCCAGCTCCGCAATGCGCTCCTCGCTCTGCACCATTTTTTCCTTTGTTGTTGTTTTTTGATTAGATGCTCTGGTTGCTATTTCACGGATGTTTCAGCACGGACTCTTCCGGCAGAGGAACACACACGCACACACACACACACACACTCACACGACAATAGTTCTTAATTTTCAGATGTTTCGCGAGCAATTAGCTAGGGTTTGGGCTTCGGCCTGTTTTAGTGGCTGGTATCGAAGTGTTGCTGGAGGAGAACCGCACGCGTCACCATTTGCGGATCGAGTGGCATGTTGTGCCCAAATTACGCGTGATCTTAACTGAATGCGAAAATCTAGACACACAGTTTTGCGGATCACCGCCTGCCGTCTATCCGAATGATGTACACACCGTTGACACTTTTCTCTTCTCCTCCTCCTCCTCCTCGTTGTTGTTGTTGTTGTTGTCGCTTCTGTCTATCAAGATCTGTGTGCGTTGTCGGCTGTCGTTGTTGAGAGATTATCTTGAATGGGTTATCACCTGGCTCTAATCTTTAATATTTGAGAGGCGAACCCGCCTGTATTTTCCCAAAAAACAACAACAAATTTGCAATTTTTATCATTCATTGCTTCTGTTAAATACCGCAAAATTTATTGTTTCTCATTTTCCTTTCGTCTTTCTTGCTTTTTCTTTTCCTTTGTTTTAAAATTATAAAATACTAAAATAGCCACGCTGCGTGTGATAAGAGATATCTGTGTGCATTAACATAAACCGTATAAATATGCTCAGGGCTTATGCACACACACACACACTATACACACGCACATTCGGGGCTGTACTGAGAGAAATTTCCTGATAAGCTTTTCATGCGCTATCATTGTTTGGGCGTTAGTTTTTGCCTTCGACAGACAATACTCATCTGTTTTGTTCTCCGCAAATTTAAATTCGTGATGAAATTAACAAGAACTTAATATCTTCAACTTTTTTTTATATATTTGCTATGCCCTAGAAGAATCTTATATCATAATTCTTAGAAGTTACCTTGGCGCACATAACCTCATTTAAAAAAAACTCTTCAAAATAAAAAAGAATTCTTCAATTAAACAAAATAGAATCAAAGCGAATTAAATAAATAAATTCCAAACCTAATGAAAATAGTTCTACTATATTCTATATTGGGATTATATTATAGGTTAAAAAATATCGAAAGTAAAACTTGTTTAATTTATGTTCTACTGCAAAGGTTGTTATAAGAAAGACATCCGATCCCATAAATTTTGTTCAATATCAACAGTATTAACAGTCTCTCGATAAAACTATATAAGCCTGTCTTTTCTATATTTCGAATACGTTCAGATCTCTATAGCTATAAAAAAAAAACAAGTAAGAGGTTCTAGTTGGGAACCCCCGACTAGGAGTTACCCTGAACCATCTTCAAAAATGATAGATACTTGATATATATATATATATACTATTCTAGAAGCTTCATGTCAAGTTTGGTGACTCTAGCTCATATTATTTGCCAAAATTGCCCAAAAAACAGGATTTCGATATCGATTTTTATCGATTACTTGGAAACGAGGCAAGTTATCGAATATCGGAGACAAACTCGATCTGCGCGGGGACTAGGAGGACCTACAACTAATTTCAAGTCTCTAGCTCTTATAGATTCTGAGATCCTTGCGTTTATACATGCGGACAGACCGACAGACGGACGGAGGGACGGACGGACGGACGGACGGACAGACAGACGGACATGGCTAGATCGACTCGGCTGTTGATGCTGATCACGAATATATATACTTTATGGGGTCGGAGATGCTTCTTTCTGCCCGTTACATACATTTGCACAAATACATTATACCCTCTTTACCAATTTTCAATGGGTTCAGGGTATACAAATCATTTAAAAATTTCCTTTTTGGTATAAAATACTTTTTTGCCTTTTTAGATATCCTGTGTACAATTATTTTCCAGAGTAACTGAAGTATTCTTTCTTTGTTCAAATATTTTTCTAGATATTTTTCATTAAGTTTTTCAATCAAGTATTATTTAGTAGATCTTTAGCCGCATGTAATCTTACGCTTGCGTTCTCGCTCCCCCCCTCTCTCACTGTCTCTCTCTCTCTCTCTGTCTATAATTCGCATTCCCATTCTTTCTATTATTATTTTGATTTTCAAGAGCTGTGCTCAACGTGTTCTATTATTTAATGCATGTAAATGTGCCTACATATATAGATGTCAAATTGAGTATATTTGAGTATGTGGGCGAGCAGAGGCGAGTACTCATTTATACTCATACTCGCATGTTCGCTTGTGTTTATTGTCAACGCCACAATTCACTTAGCGTATTTAAATTTATGCGCTGCTTATCACTTGAACTTTATCTTGATTATGTTGTGCTTGAATCATAACATGTACTATATAAATAAATACATATACATATATATATAGATAGTCGTTAGGCGTTAGTTAGCGAAGCTTTTAGATTTGGGCATTAACACTTATTAGGCAAACTTTTAGTCAGCCAAATATTTAGTGGATATGTGCATACCCCAATTATTCAATCATTTAGTCATTTCACTTCTTTGGAATATCCAGTAACAAAAAAACAAGACAAAATCAAAGACTTAAATCTATATCTTAGCTCGTCGCGAGACACGACGATATCGTAACCGTAACCGTAGCCGTACTAAACTCAGCTAAGCGCTGCGTTTATAATATCTGTGTAGAACCGTGGAACGATGCTCTAAGATGAGTCGATGAGTGCCTCGCCTCGCCTCGCTGGGAATGGGAGCCGAGTCGAGACTTCAAAGCTAATTCCAATTCAGCGTTGATCTTCGTCTCGGTGTGTGTGCTTGTGTGTGTGTGGGTGTGCGTGTGTGTGTGACTGTGTCACTGACATCAATTCCAAGCCAAGATTTCAGTGTGTGCATGTGCCATCCCAGAGCACAATTCTTTATTAGATTTGCCTGGCGTTGCTTGCACTTGGATCAGACAAATTCAAAAGTATAATAAACAAGTAGGAGTGCTTAAGTTGACAATGCCCGACTCGAAGATACCCTGTATCTAACGCCTAGTTGCTCTTTGAAACTGTCGAACCTGTTTCTTATTATTATATTATCCAAAAGGGGAAATATTATCGATATGGTGTCTCTAAAACAAATTATCGAGTCTCTAGTTCTAACAAGCTCTGAAATATACTCAAAAAAAAGTATTTCGTTATCGATTTTTATCGATTTCCTGGAAAAGTTATCGGAGATTTGAAGAAAAAAACTTGATCTGTGCGAGCAAAAGACGGAGCTAGGCTCAAATCTCCTATAGCCTCTAATGCTGACTAAGAATATATATACTCTATAAGTTAGGAGATGCCTGTGACATACATAGGCTCAAGAACAGTATACCCTTTCGCACACATTTTCAATGGGTTCACACATTTTCCAGGGTTATCAAGGTGAAACTTTATGCGCAAGTTCTCAGTATTTTACAAGATATTGCAAAGAACAAAGAACAAATCAAATTAAAATAATATCATTCGCAATAGTGTATCAAAGTTGTCGCTGTTTTTGCCTGGGAAAACTATCATTTATCGATACGGAAAGATTGTCTGACAATATTTTTAAGTGCAACCTTGTTACGTTCCATGTATCTCGACTGTAATGTTTTATAGTATTTATGTAGTAGACCCATCCCCCCCTTGACAGCTCTGATTTCGCCTGTGTCTGTGGTTAGGCGTTATCAGGCCGTCTGATTGAATCAACCCCAAAAACCATATCTCTGCTCTGGCCTGGTATCTGGTGTCATCCGATGCGAACCAAGTTTTCCTATGCTCGATAGCTTAACTCAGATCCAGCTACAGATCGTAAACGATATGCGATTAGCGCTCTCTCAGCTGGAATTTAATTGAAGCGGGACTAACCAGAAATATACGACTGAAAGATACCCTAGAGAACTGTAAATGTTTTCAAGATCTTATCTAATATACATATATATTTTTTTAAAGTCATAAATAGGCTGCGAAATCCACTGGTATACAAAAGAAGGAAGTATACGACTGTAAAATACCCTAGAATTGTTTTTTATAATGCAATTAGGGGTTATGTACGACTCTAAGATCCCCTAGAGTTATGTAAGGGTCTTCAAAAACTTATCTTTAATATTTCCATGTTTTTCTTAATCTTGAATGGGTTTTGTGTTCTTAAATGGGCTGGGAAACCGAGTGGCATACAAAAGTAGAGGATGTACGACTGTAAAATACCCTCTAATAGTTTTTTACATTGTCATAAGGGTTAAGGAGAGATCTACAATGCTCTCTTAAAATCTAAACTATGCCTCAAGTATGATTTAAGAGATTAGGTATGGGATGCGACTATTAGATACCCTCTAACAGTTATTTGTGCTTGCCAATTAGGGGTTAATGAAATAAATTGAAATGTTTCGCAACCTTATGGCCCTTATTTATGTGTTACGGGGCTTACAAGTTTAGTATCGAGAGCTGCCTTTGTATAATCACGAAGCCACAAGCCACATATGTGGTTTTTACTGCGGGGAGGGGAGGGGAGGGTTATTAAATTTGAGTTTGGAGTTGCTAAAAACCAGCTAAAAATCGAGGCAATAAGCAGGCAAATGGAAGCGCTTACAAATAATCCCGCCGCATGCAAAAGCGACTCAATAATTGGCCAAAGCTGTGCGTGTGTGCATGTGTGTGTGTGTGTGTGTGAGTGTGTGTGAGTGTGTAAGTGTGGGTGTGTGTGCGAACATCATATGTTTGGCAGCGCAATAAAAATCAAAAACATAATTTCTTGTATCAATTCAACGGCAATAAAAAAAGCTTGCGCCCAGCATGTTTATTATTATGAGATGTTTCTCTGCGTGTATTTGGTTTGGCAAAAGGACAAGGACATGCTTGCCGCAGCTGTGTACCGCACACACACACACACGCACACGCACACCCTGTAATTGCAGTATGCAGAGAAAATGTGGCCGAGGCTGTCTCAATGCCAGGCTCAGCATAAATAACAACAAATGAGGGCTGCTGCTATTGGAGACGGCATCTTTATCTCCAGTGTGTGTGCGTGTGTGTGTGTGTGTGTGCTTGTTGTGGCACTTTTGTGTGCGGCGCCTGTAAGTATGCCACAAAATAAAGGCGGACTGCAAATTATGCTGCCGGCACGCGACCCGCTGCCATTTGCTTGCGATTTTTATTTCCTTTCGTTTGCCAAAGGAAAAGCGTATGCAAATGGCATTTTCCACGGGAAAATGGGGCGGGGGGAGGGGCGGGGGTTGGCCTTATCGCTGCGACACACATGAATGTCCTGGCAGGGGGCAGGATAACAAACTGCAAGCGTTGACAATAAATAATATTTTGCAAATCAAGCCCATGAATTTTAAAGCAGGCCAACGCGAAACTTGCGCAAATGCGTGGGGCGTGGCTCAGCCGGAAAATTGGCTGTGTGTGTGCGAGTGTGTGTGCGGCCTGCTCTCTCAAGTGTAATTCCAAGACGAATGCTTACGGCTTACGCACGCCTCAGTTTCCGGCGTTGTCCTTAACCCCTTGTGCCAGCCAGCCAGCCGCAGACGTGCCAACTAAACCGCTTAAGCACTCAATTTGCGCGTGAAAAGGAACTTGACACCCACAACACACACACACACACATGAGTGTGAGTGTGTGTGCGTGCGTGTGTGAACGCCTGCCAACCGCGGCACATGTCAGCACTTTGTTGTGATTTCCGTTTCCGCCGTCAACCCGTTGACACCCTGCGTTTATTGATATAATGCCATTTAGCATACGCTTTGTCTATTTATTTTTTTTTCTTCTCCTCTTTTAACTTTTTTTAACCCTTGATAAGCATATATGTATTTATTTGTGACTTCCTGTGTGTGTCAAATTAGGGTTAAATGTTGCCTCCGGCGCGTGTTTTATTTTGTACGCAGCTTTTGCTTTTCGGCATTTTGCTTGGCTGCCTTTTGCCCAAAAGTAGGTCTTAAGTCTTCATTTGTCTGTCGCGCTTCTGGCTCCAGCTTGGCTACAGCTGTGCTTAATATGCCGACCGCATGGAAAACCCACAATTTAGCTGGCCAATTTTGCTGTCAATTTAAGTTGTAATTAACAGTCGAGCCGTCGGCGGCTCCAGTGTGAAACAGTGAGAAAAAAAAAGAAAGCAATGCATAAGCTTATGGCTCCACTTCCACTCCACCCACACAGCTGACCCAACCCTGAACTGTTGGCCTCTGTGGCATGCAACTCACGTGCGCTCATTACGCATTTGATAAATTTAGCATCAAGTGGTGTGCGGGGTGCGGGGTCAGACAAGGTGCGTCCGACCTAATCACCCAAACCAAAGCAAAGCGAGAGCAAAATGTCAAAATAGACAATGCAGCGATTACTTTGTGAGCGCCCGAGCAGGGACCGCAAGCGCAGCAGTGTTGAGAAGCGAATTAAAAATGTGTAGTGTGGGTAAAAGCAGCTAAATTTTATTTCTTTGAGTTTATACTTTGGAAAAACCATTAAAAATATGCCTGATATTATTTAAATTAAGAAAATAAATGAGGAAAAAGAAGCTAGTCCGGATTATCAACCGAACCAAAGCAAAGCGAGTGCGCCCGAGCAGGGACCGCAAGCGGAGCAGTGTTGAGAAGCGAAATAAAAATGTGTAGTGTGGGTAAAAGCAGCTAAATTTGATTACCTTGAGTTTGTACTTTAGAAAAGACATTTAAAATATGCCAGATATTATTTAAATTTAAGAAAATCTGGAAAAGGAAGCTAGATTGCATTCTATGCGCTCTTTTTATTAGCCGAAAGACTGTCAAATTTGACTTGAAACAAGCTAAATTGGCAGCACTGTCGGCCCACTCTTGAGGACCCTTCATATTCGGCACATAATTAATCAAAAAAGCAGCGTAGTTTTTACACACAATAGCGCCAGGGTTCGGATTTGGGCCATTAAAACCGGCATAATGAGCTGCAGGACGAAAGTTGAAAGGATTAAGCCGAGGCATTGGCAATTGTAATGTGGCCGCTGCGGGTCGCTGGCTTTCCATTTGTTTTGTTTAGCCAACGCGCGTCGTCGTCGTCCATTTTTAATTCCTTAGCATTTTATTTTTGATTCTTTTCCAACCAATTTTTACGCTTCTTATGGCGGGCGGCACTTGCCGAAAGCCGCTCGGAAAAAATAAGCTTAGGAGCGGCAAACAAACCGCTCGAGTCCTTTGTCCATTGTGGTGGTATTTTATTTCCACAGTTCGTTTGTTTGTTGGTTTTTTTTTGTTTTTTTAACCATTCTTTCGATTTTAATTCTTACTTTTTACGCGCATCCTCTCGACAGCAGTCGCATTTGCTCAATTAGAGACGTGCTCGGGCCCGGCTCTGGCCGTCGTCATAGAGCATGAACCACGCCCGCTTTACGTTTCTCCATTACATTTCGGTATCGTCCTTTTCTTTTTCTTAACTTGGGATAGGGCTTAGTCGTGTTTTTTTTTTCTGCTGCCGATTGTTTGGCGTTATATTCATTGTAAGTATCCTTGTCCATGCCCACTTAAGCATTCTAAGCTCGCAGCTTAATCTAGCACAGGGTTGACCTTCTCCCAACCCGTGGAAATCACGTTTTGATTTGTTTTTTATTGTAATTTAACTTTTCCGAGAAATCTCTCTATATTGGAAGATCAAGCGAGCGCTTATCGGACATTAACTGTTGGTATGCAGCATGGCCTTTCTATGCGATTTTCATTAAGTCAAGAAACAATTGGCATAAAGTGTTTTCTTAGTTTTCTGTCTGTTAAAATTGACGTATTGCACGAAGAACGACTCGTATGTCTTTAAAATTCATTCGCCCTTCTACGAGATTCTCATGGTCTCATGGCATTTAAATTTAGAGTATATTGTTTCATTTTATTTATAAAGTTGACATATGGCACCAAGAACGGAATCTCTTTTCGTTAGATACTTTACTTGAGTCGTGTGTCTTAAAAATTCATTCGCCCTTCTACTAGCTTCTCATAGTTTCGAGGCTTACATAATTTAAATTTCACGTTAGTTATGATTGAGTCTTATTCTTCGAATAGTTCGTCAACTTATTATATAGATGAATGTTTAAATTAGGAATTCTGTATATTCATGGACACTTTTGACTCTTATGTCTTAAAAATCCATTCGCCCTTCTACTAGATTCTCATTGTTTCGAGGCATACATAATTGAAATTTCACTATAGTTACGATTAAGTCTTATTCTTCGAATAGTTCGTCAACTTATTATATAGATGAATGTTTAAAATATGAATACAGTATATTCATGGACACTTTTGACTCTTATGTCTTAAAAATGCATTCGCCCTTCTACTAGATTCTCATAGTTTCAAGGCATACATAATTGAAATTTCACTATAGTTAAAATTAACTCTTATTCTTCGAATAGTTCGTCAACTTATTATATAGATGAATGTTTAAATTAGGAATTCTGTGTATTCATGGACACTTTTGAGTTATGAGCTAGGTCTCTGGCCATATTTCATATCTGCATAAGCAGCTAATTTAAAAAGCAATTTCAAAAACTTAATTTTTCAGCGATTATGTTTGTAAACAGCGGCTGCTGCTGCTGCTGCTGTCCTGGACAAACCAGTTGGCACCAGTACCAGGAACCCAAACAGAGGGCGTAAGCGGTAAGCTTTTTTTTTTTGTTATTTTATCACGAACAAACATTGTAGCAGCCGTTGTCCAACCCTCCCCTGCCTCCTTTCTCATACAACCACTTACACAGCGAACGAAATGGTCTCAAATATGAATTTATTTTCCTTACTTTTCGTCTCATTTTGTTGTTGTTGCTGTTGTGGCTCTGTTGTGTTTTATGCTGTTTAAAAAGCATTTAAGTCCCTGTAAAGTGACCCTTTTAATTTTTCTTACGCTTCGTCGCATTGTTGCCTCTTAACAAAACCCATATCCCACCCATTTTGGGATTGTGATATTTCCGTCATTTCTCTTCTTTTTTTTTCTTCTGCTTTCTGCTTTCTAATTTAATATATTCATGCGACGCGTATTTTTTTGCGGTTTGACACGCTTGTTCTGTTGTGATTCCCGATATCATCTGGGCGACTGTCATTGGGCATTATTCGAATTGGGGCTGGGGGCAAAACATCTCAAGGATATGCTATGCATCATATTTATGTGTTGCTGCTGCAAGCGAAGCATCAACATTTTAATTGCATTTACTTCTGAGAATCAACTTTTAAGTAGAAATTTTTATTCATCGATTTTTTGTGCTAATTGGATTCTTGAGTAGCTCACGTGAAGAGCTAGATTTAAGTGGAGGGGAAATGTTGGCTCAATAGAATATTTGTATATATAAAGCAACTCAACTAAATACGTTCTAATTTATAATAAACTAGTTATGGGGGTGCGAAATTTGACCTATGTCTATATAGAATATTCAATGAATTTTGACTAAAAATTGTGTTCCAAGATTTAGATGCCAAATTGTTTAAGAGGCTAAACCATAAGGAAAGAGCCAAACCTGATGAAAATCGGTTGAGTTTTGACCGAGTTATGGGGGTGGGAAATTTCGACCTATGTCTATATTGGATATTTGAGGGTACCATATTCACATGAATATTGACTAAAAATTGTGTTCCCAGATTTAGATGCCAAATTGTTTTAGAGGCCAAGCAATGAAGCAAGAGCCAAACCTGATGAAAATCGGTTGAGTTTTGACCGAGTTATGGGGGTGCGAAGTTTTGACCTACGTATATATAGGGTATATAGGATATGTAAGGGTACCAATTTCACATGAATTTTGACTCAAAAATGTGTTCCCAGATTTAGATGCCAAATTGCTTATGAGGCCAAACCACGAAGAGCCAAACCTTATGAAAATCGGTAGAGTTTTGACCGAGTTATGGGGGTGGGAAATTTTGGCCTATGGCTATATAGGATATTTGAGGGTACCATTTTCACATGAATTTTGACTAAAAATTTCCTTCCCAGATTTGGATGCCAAATTGTTTTAGAGGCCAAGCAATGAAGCAAGAGCCAAACCTGATGAAAATCGGTTGAGTTTTGACCGAGTTATGGGGGTGGGAAGTTTTGACCTATGTCTATATAAGGTATATAGGATATGTAAGGGTACCAATTTCACATGAATTTTGACTAAAAACTGTGTTCCCAGATTTAGATGCCAAATTGTTTTGGAGGCCAAGCAATGAAGCAAGAGCCAAACCTGATGAAAATCGGTTGAGTTTTGACCGAGTTATGGGGGTGCGAAGTTTTGACCTACGTATATATAGGGTATATAGGATATGTAAGGGTACCAATTTCACATGAATTTTGACTCAAAAATGTGTTCCCAGATTTAGATGCCAAATTGCTTATGAGGCCAAACCACGAAGAGCCAAACCTTATGAAAATCGGTAGAGTTTTGACCGAGTTATGGGGGTGGGAAATTTTGGCCTATGGCTATATAGGATATTTGAGGGTACCATTTTCACATGAATTTTGACTAAAAATTTCCTTCCCAGATTTGGATGCCAAATTGTTTTAGAGGCCAAGCAATGAAGCAAGAGCCAAACCTGATGAAAATCGGTTGAGTTTTGACCGAGTTATGGGGGTGGGAAGTTTTGACCTATGTCTATATAAGGTATATAGGATATGTAAGGGTACCAATTTCACATGAATTTTGACTAAAAACTGTGTTCCCAGATTTAGATGCCAAATTGTTTTGGAGGCCAAGCAATGAAGCAAGAGCCAAACCTGATGAAAATCGGTTGAGTTTTGACCGAGTTATGGGGGTGGGAAGTTTTGACCTATGTCTATATAAGGTATATACGATATGTAAGGGTACCAATTTCACATGAATTTTGACTAAAAACTGTGTTCCCAGATTTAGATGCCAAATTGTTTAACAGGCCAAACCATAAAGAAAGAGCCAAACCTGATGAAAATCGGTTGAGTTTTGACCGAGTTATGGGGGTGGGAAGTTTTGACCTATGTCTATATAAGGTATATAGGATATGTAAGGGTACCAATTTCACATGAATTTTGACTAAAAATTGTGTTCCCAGATTTAAATGCCAAATCGTTTAAGAGGCCAAACCATAAAGAAAGAGCCAAACCTGATGGAAATCGGTCGAGTTTTGACCGAGTTATGAGGGTGGGAAATTTTGGCCTATGGCTATATAGGATATTTGAGGGTACCATTTTCACATGAATTTCGACCAAAAATTTCCTTCCCAGATTTAGATGCCAAACCATGAAGAAAGAGCCAAACCTTATGGCAATCGGTTGAGTTTTGACCGAGTTATGGGGGTGGGAAGTTTTGACCTATGTCTATATAAGGTATGTAGGATATGTAAGGGTACCAATTTCACATGAATTTTGAGTAAAAATTGTGTTCCCAGATTTAAATGCCAAATTGTTTTAGATGCCAAACCATAAAGAAAGAGCCAAACCTGATGGAAATCGGTCGAGTTTTGACCGAGTTATGGGGGTGGGAAATTTTGACCTACGTCTATATAAGGTATATACGATATGTAAGGGTACCAATTTCACATGAATTTTGACTAAAAACTGTGTTCCCAGATTTAGATGCCAAATTGTTTAACAGGCCAAACCATAAAGAAAGAGCCAAACCTGATGAATATCGGTTGAGTTTTGACCGAGTTATGGGGGTGGGAAGTTTTGACCTATGTCTATATAGGGTATATAGGATATGTAAGGGTACCAATTTCACATGAATTTTGACTAAAAACTGTGTTCCCAGTTTTAGATGCCAAATTGTTTGAGAGGCCAAACCATAAAGAAAGAGCCAAACCTGATGAATATCGGTTGAGTTTTGACCGACTTATGGGGGTGGGAAATTTCGACCTACATATGTCTATATAGGATATTTCAGAGTACCATTTTCCATTTACCATATTGGAATAAGAATCCGTCCAATTAATAGATTTATAGTATGGACTTGCTCGCTCAAATATCATAAAATCTTTTTTCTTCTTTGGGATTCGAAACCTTAACCGCTTGACTAAGATATCATAAAATCTAATCGTACTCTGGGATTCAAGTCCTCAGCTAACTTGAACTCTTAGATATATCATGACAATATATATACATATATGTATATATATATAAATGGGCAATATTATATATATTTTCAGACACTTTACTGCATCTTTTTAGTTCTTCCAGTAATTTAGTTCTCTCTATAGAATTTACTGCCAATTGTATAATATCTAGCTAACTTCGAGCTTTCCAATAAAATTAATTTAGCTTCGAAATAAATTATGATTGTGGCCCAACATAAGTCGAACTATTGAGTGCACAAACTAAATTATTTGGAAAATTACATGTACTTAGACGTTGGACTCTGGAGAAACTGAAACAATTGCAAGCTCTTACAGCGAGACAGGGCACAAATAGCCAGGAGGGGTGGGAGGGGGGGAGGGGAGGGGTAGCCCAAAAACCTGAGCCGGCGCCTGAGAAAATGCAAAAGTTTTTAAAAGCATATAAATTTCAGAGCGAATTGTTAGACAAGGACTTTGCCGGCAAAAAGGAATTCAAGGGCTTCAGTCGTTGTCCTTCCGGTTGAGGGACATCGAAGCATTGCGCGTAGCTTGGCATTAAACGTTTTCTAATTAAGTGCGCCACGGCGCATTGTCCTTATTGTCGCTGGTGCGGGAGGGGGAGGGGGGGCATTTTATTATTTTTATACGCTGCGAGTCAACAAGGATAATTATTGTTGTTGTTCCTTAAGATTTTATGCGCGCCGTCGATGTCCACGTCCAGCGATGCGTTTCATTTTCGATTTCGGTTCGTTTTTATATCCTAAACAGAAAAACAGGGTATATTGCTTAGCTGCAAAGGTTTGTGACAGGCAGAAAGGGAAGCAGTTTCCTAGAATATCAAATCGTTGTGCTACTTTGGACTTGTGGAAACTAAGGGTAGCTTGGCGCTGAGCTGAGGGTATCTGCTAGTCGAGCACTCTTGCTTGTTGTTGTTTTTTTAAGGGTGCGCCGCCTGCATAAAGGGGTAGAAATATTAGAAAATTTGACTGGTCTCGAGCCGTGCCCAACGCTCCCGGGCGGGCTTATTGGATTAGAATGCGTCGCTGTCTATTAATTCGTCCTCTTAATGCCTCCAAACTGTGGCTTCCTTCGCATTATTCGTATTTTTTTGTATCTGGTTGGGGTGTTCTTAAAAATGCTTTGCCTGGCGTCTTGTATAATTCCTCACAAAAAAAAAAAAATGTAAAAATATAAAAGACGCGATTATCGTTGTTCTGCTTTCCATTTATAATGCTCCCGAGCTCAGTTTTCCATCTCATTTTCTTTTAGGGGGGACAGTTATTGAATATTCCGTTTTGTGTGCGCTTAATTATGAACTTTTTCTTTGACAAATGCATTGAGTTTTTACAATATTATTTTTTGTGTTTACGCTTTTTAATCCGCCTTTTAATTTCCTGTAAGTTTTCTTTTTGATGTTTCAACTTTTTTCTCGTTTCATTTTCACGCTGTTTACCAATTTGCACGGCAAAAATCACAAAAAATATAAATGAGAAGCTTATGTTTTTTTAATTAGCCTATCATTTGCTCTTCAGCGCGCTTCTGTATTAAACAAACTTTTCTATTAATGTTCGACAAATACGCACCAAATACGACTGGGCTTAAAAATAGAAAAAAACGCGTATTTATGGGGAAAATGTAAAAATAAATCGATCTTACAAGTTTTGGCACTTTTATCAAGAATAAATAAAATATTAAATAATTAATAATTAATTGTCAGGCTATCTCCTCAACTCCACAGAATCAGATTTATATTAATTTCTGATAGTCGGAGCCTGGACAGCTTCCCAAGTTACCTCTAGTATATAAATTGTTTATTTATTAAGATTAAAGTTGTAAATAGTTTGTGTAAATTGTCCCAACTTTCGGTAGATGCTGAAAGCTGGCAAATTTTATTCTTACGGGGATTCGATCCCCAAACTTCGTTGAGAAATAGTCAAGAACAAGAGGCTCTAGGCGGGAGCTCCATACTAGGGGATACCCTGAAACCTCTTCTTCCAACTGGTCATAGATTTAAAATGAAAGATACTGGATATATATTTACTATCCTAGAAGCTACATGTCAAGTTTGGCGACTCTAGCTCATATTATTTGCCGAAATTGCTCAAAAAAACAGGATTTCGATTTCGATTTTTATCGATTACTTGGAAACGATGCAAGTAATCGAATATCGGAAACAAACTCGATCTGCGCGGGGACTAGGAGGACCTAAAGCCAAAATTTCAAGTCTCTAGCTCTTATAGATTACGAGATCCTTGCGTTCATACATACGGACAGACAGACGGAGGGACGGACAGACGGACGGACGGACAGACAGATGGACATGGCCAGGTCGACTCGGCTATTGAAGCTGATCAAGAATATATATACTCTATGGGGTCGGAGATGCTTCCTTCTGCCTGTTACATACATTTGCACAAATACATTATACCCTCTTTACCCATTTTCAATGGGTTATAGAAACAAGGAAAACAAAGGTTATATTTCAGTAATTATTGTAAAAACCCGCTAAATGTATTTTCTTTTTCTGTGTGTTTCGCAATTTCCAAATCACCAGTCACTAAAATATATTTAATAATAATAATAAAACGTCTCGATTAAACTTTGTCAATCATTTATCTTCAAGAAAATTAACTTTAACTTTGCACTAAGTCTACCAGCTGGCAAAAACTTGCGTTTGCAAATGAAATACGCTGGCAACTTAACTCTAAACAAATTTCAATTGGACTGCAGTCGGCCGTGAAATAAACAAGAAATCACTTAATGCCAACAATTACATAACCAATTAGGACTTTTGGCCTTATGCGAGCGACAGTCAGTCAAGGGAAGCGCTTAATTTTTGGTCAACCAGCGCCAAGCGACGAACTCCTTGGCATTGTGCCCCATAAAAACCAAACAGCAGAAAACTTTCAACAATGCAATGATGTATAAGAAGGGTGAGAGGGGGGGGGGGGGACATATCAAGTCGATTACGTTTATGGAATATATAAACGAATGTATTTGCTTGTTGTGCTCTGTGCTGTGTGTGTGTGCTGTGTGTCCTGGGGTTGGACAAAACGGCGCACTAAGCTGGTCAACAAAAGGTTGCCAATTTGCTGGCTTGTTTGGCAGTTGATACTTGATATGCTTAGCAGGATAAGGGGCGCAAAAGTCCTTCGGAAAACTGTTCGCAATAGTTGTCAATGCCGGACTCGACTAAAAGTCCGTTTGATAAGCTACTTCAGCAGACAGCGATAGCGCAGTTTTTTTTTTTTTGGAACGGACATGCTTAAAATATTTATGAAAATATGAAAAGCTGCCATAAAAAGCCGCCTCACACACACACAAACACACACACACAGGCATAAGCTGATATTGTCAAAAGGCAGCAGGCTTAACTAGGCGTATGCGTAATATAAACCAGAAGCAGCATACACAAGCATTCGTGTGTGTGTGTGTGTTAGACGATAAAGTCAGCAGCATGATAAATCATCGCTATAATATTTATAAAAAAAAACCAGGAAAAAGCGGTTAGTTGCAGCACACCGAATATTTAGTACCCTAGTTTGGCGAAGCTATCTTGAAGGGTAGAAAACTTTGCCATGGAAAAAGTCAGAGAAAGATTCTTTTAATGTTAATCAGACTTGAGCTCAAATGTCTAGAGCAGGGTTAAGCTCGTATCAGCTAGGTTTGGTTAGGATATCTAGGACTAATTGTTCCCATGGGCCGACTATCGACTCTTGATAATGATCACAAATAAATATCCTATAGGAATATATATATTCATACGGGCTGATATAGAGAGATGTGAATGTTGACAAGATTTGGCTTAAATGTATGGAACATCGTATAGTTCGTATAAGCCAAGTTTGGTTAAGATATCTGAACTTTACTTAACTTAATTTAATCTTGGGCTAATCCTTCCCATGGAAGTGAACCGATCCATTCTATTCCAACAAACGTGAGGGCTGCAATAGAAGGGCGAACCAAACCAAAGTTTCATGACTATCGACATTTTATATAGATCAGAAATATATATAATAAGAATATATATTTATCGTCTCTTGCCACGTGTTACACACCTCACGTCAAATTGAGAACACCCTCAGCAAGGGCATAAAGAGAATAGAAAAAAAGTCAACTTGTTAGGGCAGCGCCCAGAGCAGCATGTGTATATATAATCGAATTTTTATTGATACAAGCAGCTTACGTTGAAAGGATGCCGCTTACGGCCAGGACGAAGGACGACGGACGACGGGTAGACAAAGTTTGGGGGGAAACTCCTCTGAACAAGTTGCAGCTGAAGGAATAAAAAAATATATACATTAATACGCATTTTTATCAATTGGTCAAGCAGAGGGGGGCGGGAAATTGGGCGGGGCAACTCGGACCTTTGCTACGTTCATTTCCTTATCAAGCTTTAATGCTGGACCATTCATGCGAGCGGGTTTCCTAAAAGTACGCTATGAATATGTTAGCATTAGTTTGAGGCCCGGAATCAATTGCCCGGTAATTGCCGCAGCTTATATGCATATATCTACATACAATAGCTGCACCCTCAGCTGACGTTTTTTTTTGCGAACTCAAGTCGGGCTGGACTCAAGACATTTGGCTTTTAATAAAAGTCCACGTTGGCAGCGAGCACTTCAAACTGTTTGTAACTCAATTAAAACAAAGGCAGCGATGCGCTCCAGCTGGAGCTGGAGCTGGAGCAGCTCTTCCTGGAGCTGTTGTTGCCTCTGCTTAGAAGCAAGAAAGCGCCCGAGCCGAGCCCAGGCACAACCCATAAAGAAAGGCAAAAATTGTTGATAATTCATTTTGAATACACTAACCGAGGGCATATGAACTTTGCTAGAAACTAAACACTGGCATATGTGAGACTCTGAAGAAAATATTATATAATATTAATATATATGAAATACATATATAATAATATTGCAATCATATAATAGGTATTACAGAAATAAATGTTGCAATCGCTTGGAACAAAATTATAAACTAGAACAAACTCTTTATATAAAATCTATCTACCTTTGGTTAAGAGCTTAAAGCTATCCTAGGGCTCGATTCTTTACTCTCGTTTAGTGCTCTTGATGACTATATGATTTGGAAAAGGATATTCAGTTCATTTTAAACTATACATCACTTGAGTATAACTATGTACATTACATTACATAGCCGGGAGTTCGATCCTCGACTCTCGTTGTTTAGTGCTCTGAACGACTGGCTGATTCGGATAACTTATCTTCCACGGATCCTCACTTAAGGGATAACTATGTGCATTACATACATTACATACATTACATACATTACATACATTACATACATTACATACATTTCATACATTACATACATTACATACATGACATACATGATATACATGACATACATTACATACATTACATACAATGCATACATTACATACATTACATACATTACATACATTACATACATTACATACATTACATACATTACATACATTACATACATTACATACATTACATACATTACATACATTACATACATTACATACATTACATACATTACATACATTACATACATTACATACATTACATACATTACATACATTACATACATTACATACATTACATACATTACATACATTACATACATTACATACATTACATACATTACATACATTACATACATTACATACATTACATACATTACATACATTACATACATTACATACATTACATACATTACATACATTACATACATTACATACATTACATACATTACATACATTACATACATTACATACATTACATACATTACATACATTACATACATTACATACATTACATACATTACATACATTACATACATTACATACATTACATACATTACATACATTACATACATTACATACATTACATACATTACATACATTACATACATTACATACATTACATACATTACATACATTACATACATTACATACATTACATACATTACATACATTACATACATTACATACATTACATACATTACATACATTACATACATTACATACATTACATACATTACATACATTACATACATTACATACATTACATACATTACATACATTACATACATTACATACATTACATACATTACATACATTACATACATTACATACATTACATACATTACATACATTACATACATTACATACATTACATACATTACATACATGACATACATGACATACATGACATACATTAAATACATGACATACATGACATACATAACATACATAACATACATAACATACATAACATACATAACATACATAACATACATAACATACATAACATACATAACATACATAACATACATAACATACATAACATACATAACATACATAACATACATAACATACATAACATACATAACATACATAACATACATAACATACATAACATACATAACATACATTACATACATTATATTATTATTAATTTATTATTCTATAATCCTTTAGTTACATAGAGTATTAGAAGCTTCGTTGTGGCGCATGTAAATTTTTTTTATTGTTTAGAATAACTTTGACGTCGACGCGTCGACGTTTGCTGACAAGACGTCGACGTTGAGCTGATGATGATGATGTTGTTGTTGATGATGTTCTACTACTCGCAACCCTTTCTGGGTGGTCTCTGTTGTTAGTGGGAAAGGGGCGGGGGCGGGGGTGGGGGCGGGGTAGACGGTTATGGCTATGTGTTTGGGTGCGTATGATGGAAGCGCCAGCTATCTTGATAAGATTAATCAAATTTTCATGGAATGCTCTCGCTTTGTGCTCGCACAAAGTAGCAGAAAATATGCTTGGCGTGTAAAAAGGATTTATGCGTAATTATATAGGAAAAGCGTAAAGGAAAGCGACCCACTCTCAAAGTTCTTGATGCAAATATAAGTCGCAAATCAAAAGCTTGACGTTGACAGCGCTAAGAAGTCCCATTCGGAAATGGTCGGAGGCGGGGTTTCACTTGCGGAAGAAGGGCTTTTAGTTTTACCTTTTGCAGCGCTGCCGAATTTTCTTTTGTTTTGCATACTTTTTGGCAGCGCTCTTAATTAGCTGCGCTCGGAATGAAGCGCCCGAATTTGCCGGGTTGTCGCATATATGGGAGCTCTTCTATATAAATAATATCCCTCTAGATGTGTGCACAGGAGGCACATGCACGCAAATTAAAACCACAAAATAAGTCTTGAGGCAAAGTCTTGCTTGGTGTACTTCTAAGTTGTAGTCGCAGTTGTAGTTTTCTCTACAAAGTGCCAGTCATTGAGTATTTGCATTAAAAATGAGAGAGACGCCGAAAAGCCGCTTACAGTGGTACCCAATTGCTTTGAAAATTGGCATCCCAAAAAACATTGATGGATTGTCGAAGGGGTGCAAACAGGTCCTGGGACTAACAAACATTCCATTTTTTGAAATTTGAGAAATCAACCTCTTCAGAATATTCAGCTGAGTGATGTTTTTTGTTATATTTAGGTAGAGGGTATTTCCATTTGAACTTCCTGGAGCTCTATCGAAATTTAATATCTTTAAACTATTTATTTTATTTTTTATAAAAAAAAACAATTCTTTAACTATTTTTACCCCAAGTAATATATTTTTTTTTGGCTTTTAATTGATAAAGGAAGTTCTCTCATGATTGATAAATTTGTAAATTAGATTTTTACATATATTTAATATATATTTTGCAGCTTCAACCGAAATTATTTCAACAGTTTTACAACACTGCATTAAAGCTAGTTCATTTATTCATAGTTGGAATTTTATTATATTTAGGTAGAGGTATTCCCATTTGTCCTTCTTTCAGCTCAGTTGAAATCTATTTATTAAACAGCTTTGAACTATTTAAACTGAGGGCTTAATATAGATTTGTACATATATTTAATATATCTTTCAGTTCCAATCACAATTATTTCAACAGTTTTACAACACTGCAACCTATTTGGCTTAAGAAGTTGCTTCATTGAAAGTAGGAAATCCTTTCACAATTGATCAATTTGTAAATTAGTAAACTGTCATAGATTTTTACATATATTTAATATATATTTTTCAGTTCCAATCAAAATTATTTCAACAGTTTTACAACACTGCAACCTAGCTAGTTTATTTATTTTGGCTTAAGAAGTTGTTTGATTGAAAGTAGGAAACCCGCTCACAATTGATAAATTTGTAATTTAGTAAACTGAGGGCGTAATATAGATTTTTTCAGTTCCAATCGCAATTATTTCAACAGTTTTACAACACTGCATCATAGCTAGTTAGTTCATTTATGCACAGTTGAGCCTTCTTTCGGAACTAGTTTGGTTTAAGTCGTTGTTTGCAAGAACTTTTGCCTTACCACTGTGGCAAAGAAATGAAGATTTTCGCAAACAAATATAAAATGTAAAACTAAATTTGCACATTACCCGGAGAACATGTGCCATCACCACGATTTCCAGAACAACAACAACAAAACCAACAACAAGAACAACTCGAAACCCAAACTAAAAACGTGAATGCTGAAAAGGTAAATGCGAGCAGCAGCAGGCAGCGGAAACAGTTTTTGGGTTTTGGCCATAGTCGACGCTTAAGGTACAGGAAATAAACGTATATACAAGCATATAGATACGTATATAAAGCAGAAGCTATTAGCTGGCAGCCGCAGGAGCAGAAAGAAATAAGGACTTAACTATCTTGACAACTACTTTCCGCTTGACAAGCAATTTCCACATAGATAAATTGAAGCAGCAAACGGCGAAAAAACTGCCAAAAATATTTAAAAACCAGTTAGCGTGTTCTAAGAGGGAGTGAACGACGAGGAGATACCCTCCAAGCAAGAGGACACGCATGGGAAATGGGTTCGTCGGAGCTTACAGTCCGATCGATAAGAAATTTGCAGAATTTCATCTTTAATCGATCGATAAGAAATTTGCAGAATTTCGTCTTTAAAATCGGTGCTTCAAGTCCGATCTTTAGGGAATTTGACGAATTTTAATATGGGAAGTGGGTTCCTCTTTAAAATCGGTGCTTGAAGTCCGATCTTTAGGGAATTTGCCGAATTTTAATATGGGAAGTGGGTTCGTCTTTAAAATCGGTGCTTAAAGTCCGATCTTTAGGGAATTTGCTGAATTTTAATATGGGAAGTGGGTTCGTCTTTAAAATCGGTGCTTGAAGTCCGATCTTTAGGGAATTTGCCGAATTTTAATATGGGAAGTGGGTTCGTCTTTAAAATCGGTGCTTAAAGTCCGATCTTTAGGGAATTTGCAGAATTTTAATATGGGAAGTAGGTTCGTCTTTAAAATCGGATCTTAAAGTCCGATCTTTAAGGAATTTGCCGAATTTTAATACGGTATACAAAAGTGTATGCCAAATAACAAGGTTCTATCTTAATGATTTTGTCCAATTTAAGGCAGAAATGGGGAATAGATATCTGAGGAGTGAAATCTTTAACATCTATGTTTGTACTATGCGAGTTTGTTTATCTAGCTTCTATAATTCTTGAGTTATTTTTATCAAATCACATTTGATCACATCGTAGTCTTTCTAGTTTTCATCATACGGATATATTTTAACGGATTGGAGTTACTTTCTTCCTGCCTGTTACATACATTTGCACTAAAAAAAAAGGAAATCCTTTTTTAACCATCTTTAATGTTGTTAGAAGAACAAAAACTTGTGAAGGTAAAGAAAAACTAAATTAGCAGCCAAATAATTGCAGCAAACGCTGCGTATACGTAATGTATGCAGCTCCATATATAGCCCAGCATCTAGCTAGCAGGTGGGAAGGGATGGAGGGAGGGAGGGGGGGGGGGGGCCCAAAGTGTGAGCCGTCGACATGAAACGGAAACTAAGTTGAAGCCGGCACAAAATGCATTTCAGCTCTGTGGCACTTAAAAGGCAGCCGAGAGCGAGAGAGCGAGAGGGAGAGAGAGAGGGGGGAGAGAGATAGTTAAGTCGATATCGCAGCAGCAGTTTCCGTCCGAAAGCAGGAATTTGCTTGACATTTTCATTAGTGCGGCACAGCCACAAACACTTTGCCAGGACCAAGAGCGAGAGCGGGAGGGGGAGCGGGAGTGGAAGCTGGCTGAAGGCAGACGACCAGCTCGAGCTGGAGCTGGAGCTGGAGCTGGAGAGGACGACGCGATGTTTGCGGTTTGATGCAGAAATAAAAATAGCAATAGCAGGCAGGCTGCCACGGCAAGGCAAGGCAAGGCAAGGCTTGGCAAGGATTCACTGGCAAGGACACACACAGAGAGAGAGAGAGAGAGAGGGAGAGAGCGAGCGAGAGCGAGGCAGCCATTTGGCATGGCTTATTATTGGGGTTTGCTATACGAACAGCCCGCTCGAAGACAGTTGAGTTGTCAACCAAAACCCACCCAAACCCAAACCCAACTCGAACTCCAACTCCAATCCCATCTATCGAGTCCGAGTCGCACACTCGGTTCACATCTTGATTTGCGCACTCAGCGCCTGTGGCGCAGCTCTGCTCTGCCTAATGTTGTGGGAAATTGCATTAATTATTCTATTAGCAGCGTAATTCGCTCTTAATTGCATGATAAACTTTATTGCCTTTTAGGAGGATTGTGTGCGTCCCCCCCCATACCCCCCCCGATCCCATTCCTCCCCAGATATGTATTCGCACTACAAATATGAGCATAAGTAGTCGTCGGTATTCCAGTCGGCGAAGCATAAGTACACATTTATTTCACTTAAATGGACATCTTAGATGAAGCACAAGACTTGTGATTCCCTGTGTGTGTGTGTGTGTGTGTGTGGGTGTGGAACAGTTTATGTTGCTTCTGCTGAACGTATCCTGATACGGGCGAATTTGTGAGCATTTAGTGCGAAGTAATGTTAGATTAGGTGTTGTCTTCCCACACAAGTTGATTGTTGGCGATATAGATTCTTCTTCTTCTTCTTCTATTGGGGCGTTCTCAATTTTCTGTTTCGTCTAAACTTATCGGGAATTATCGCCCCTTTACATATTAGATTATTATTATCATTAGTATTACTATTATAATTATTATTATTATTAGCATTATTATTAATATTATCATTATTTTTAAAATTACAATAGTTTTTATCAGGTTTTCTCCACGAAACTTTCTCTACCCCTAATTATAAATCGTTGCTTTCCGGATACCTTCGGGAACTCTCTGAATATTCCCAGCTATGAGTAGGGCAAGCTTAGCTTGCCGCGGACAGGCTGTCAAATTTTTTCCCAAAGGATGGTCACTATCTCTTTTTCCTATCTACTTAACACTCTATATACATATCTAGTATTAATTTCCCTACTTTATCAATAACGTTTTCCTCTCTTTTTTTATATTTATTAAATTTTCTTAAATAATAAAGTAAATAACGATTATTTTTATACCCTGAACCCTTTGAAAATGGGTAAAAAGAAGACAGAAGGAAGCATCTCCGACCCCATAAAGTATATATATTCTTTATCAGCATCAATAGCCGAGTCGATCTAGCCATGTCCGTCTGTCTGTCTGCCCGTCTGTCTGTCAGTTCGTCCCTCCGTCCGTCCGTCTGTCTGTCTGTCCGTATGTATGAACGCAAGGATCTCAGAATCTATAAGAGCTAGAGACTTGAAATTTTAGCTGTAGGTCCTCCTAGTCCCCGCGCAGATCGAGTTTGTTATTCCGATATTCGATAACTTATTCGATATTCGATAACTTGCCCCGTTTCCAAGTAATCGATAAAAATCGATATCGAAATTCTGTTTTTTGAGCAATTTCGGCAAATAATATGAGCTAGAGTTACCAAACTTGACATTTAGCTTCTAGAATAGTAAATATATATATCAAGTATCTTTAATTTTAAACCTATCGCCAGTTGGAAGAAGAGGGTTCAGGGTATCCCCTAGTCGGGAGCTCCTCTAGTCAAACATCTTACTTGTTAATTATTACTTAAGAACACTTTTTTCTCTACTAACAAAATAAGCTGTGAAAAGGGGCATAGCATAAGACACAATCTGATTGCTTTGTCTGATGATGCATATATATTTACTGCAATATCCCACTCGACAATTCTAGAATATAGCTCTTATCAGATAAGTTTAAGTCGCAGAAGTGCAACTGGTTGCATTTCTGTGTTTTTTAGCTACTTGATTAGTGTGTCAATATAAATGTGTATTTAGCTTTTGTTTGACTTTATTGATTAACTGCGATTTGGAGCTATAGACACGGCAGGGGGCAGGGGTAGTCCTGAGACACTTGAATCTAGCCGTGAGTTGCCATTATCTAAGTGAAATCCAATTAAGCTTTATCGCCTCAAATTAATCAAAACAGCTGAACACAATAGCTGAGCAAATAGAATCGCAGCCCAAGTCAATATTAATCAAATCAGCAGCGCCTTAAGTTGCGGCGATACCCCTAATGCAATTGCCTCCCCCCCTGAGCTAGAGATAATATTTGATAGCCACAGCCGGAGATAGAGTTAGGAAAAAAGGTGGAGCTAAATTAAAGCGCTCTTCACAGACTTGAGGCCAAAATGAAAATTGTGTTTGCCCGCATTTTAAGCGCAATTTGTTTTGATTTTGAAAACGACTTTTTTTTTTCACTGTTTATTTAGTTCGAGTCCGGCTGGGAGAGTATCTGCTTTTGCCGGTGGTTGGTTTCATCCCGTTTTGATTTTGACCAATATTTGCATATTCTGCGGCTGTTTTCTAAAAATGTTCACTGCGGCCTCCGGTTGACCACTTCCGGGCCGGGTTTCACCTGTTTCCGCTTTTCATGCAATTAATTTAATTATGTGGCTGCTCGATTCCCCCCTCTCTCTCCCCTTTCTCTCTCTCCTGCAGCCTCATTAGTTGTTTTTGCGTGGGACTACAAACTTGTTCTCCGGCTTTTGCAGTGCGCACTAAATGAGATGCTTTTAGCCGTTAATGAAAATGTGCAAATTGAGTTGTCCAGCCACGAGAAGTTTTATATGCTATATAAATATATAACTATATATAAACTTATCTATATATGTAGGTTAACATGATGACTTTGCCTTGGCGTGGGCCTGGTGGAATCTGTGGGGAAATTAATTATAATATATATATAAAAAGTTACACTCGCTTGTTAAGGTAACCTATAAAAGTGTGATTAAAGCGTATTTTAAAGTGCAATAGGGCATGGAGAAATGCATAAAGAGAGTGTTGTCGGCTGAGAAGTAATTTAGGGAGGACAGAATCCTACAAAGAGAGTTCAGCTCGAATCCCAGTTTACAAAAATGTCCTTTATAGAAAGTTCTGGTATTGATTGGCCATAAAAATCAAGAAATATATTCCAGAATAAGCTTGATTCGAAGCTGCAAAATGTGCTGCTTTAATTGATGAAATTTTTTGCGATGCGATTTCAAATCAAAGTCAAGCATTATTGAAATAAGTAAATAGATTTCAAAAGAGCAACAAACGCCGCTCACATTCCCCGTGGGAACGACTCTCAATGCCAAGCGGAGGGGAGAGACAGACAGACAGACAGACAGACAGACGGATAGAGACCCAGACCGAGACCTCGATGGTAGAGCAAACAGAGTCAAGTGCTGCCAGAGTGCGACGCGTGTTGTTTGCCGTGGACGGCGTTGCCAGATGTTGGCGCAAGTCAGCCAAAGGATCAGCTTCGGTCAGGTTATCAGTTTGCTGATTGGATATATACCTTAGATTCCGGTTCCTCTGTATTTTTTTGACCAAGTCCAAGCAAATATGGAGATGTGTGTATAGATAGCCGGCTATCTTTTTAATTAGGGATTTGTCAAACAGAACGACAACAAACTCCGGACAAACTCAATGCCGCATCCACATCCCCATCCCCATTCCCAACCCCAACCCCAACGACATCGCCATCGCCTTGGCCAATTGTAGTCTCTGCTCTGATCGCGATAAGCGATCAACACGCCTGTCAACATTGTTTGGCGGCAACACCAAAGAGCCCAGTTACGGCTATAGCTACGATTCAATTGCGGCTATTACTCACAAGAGCAACAGTGAGAGAGAGAGAGAGAGAGCGAGAGAGTGAGAGAGAGATAGAGAGAACAAGATAAAGCGTGTGGCAGATATTTTTAGTCTAACTTGGCTCACCTCAGTCATCAGCAGCGGCATCAGTTTCAATACAGTGCTCGCTCGATAGTGAGCGATTTTCACAATGGGCACTTTTAAAAAATATTTATTTGACATTTTTAATGCTTCGAATTCGTTTCTTACAAAAACTTTGAATTATAAAGCTTTTAAACTAATTGCACTATTTATGCATATACCAATATATATAGTTTCATTAAAGAAATCCACGACAAGTAGTGGGAAAACGGGTGGAAAAAACTAAGAATGCAGCTCACATTGTCAACGCTTTAAATTCGTATACTTGCAAGAACTTTTAATTATAAAGCTTTAAGGCTACTTGCTTGATTTATAAATATAAATATTAGTTATTCTCATTAAAGAAATCCACGACATTCAGTGGAAAAAATGCGTGGAAAAAAAATACGAAGAGTAGAAGTTAAAATTTTCGCCCCGTCGACTTTAAATTTAATTTTATAGCTCCACATTAAATATGTTGCCTACTTAATATACAGTATATACAAATTATATATTTCCATTAAAGAAATCCACGACATTCAGTGGAAAAAGGGAGGAATAAAGTATAAAGAGCAAAACTTAAAGTTTTGTTCCATCGAATATAATAAATTTAATTTCATAGCTCTGCATTAAATATGTTTCCACCTTAAAGAAATTCACGACATTCAGTGGAAAATTGGTGACTACATTTTCGTCCCATTGACTTCAAATTCTAATGATTGGCTCTATCTAAATATTTCATAAATATTGTTTCTTATATTAATACATTTTTTTTTTTATATATTGAAAGTAGAAAAGTGCGATTTCTTTCCAAGGACCTAACGTGCATGGTCACAATTAGCGAGCGAGCACTGTACTTGGTTATTTTCATTGTCAAAACGCGAGCTCACTAGCTGAAAGTCAAGCGCTGCTGCTTCTTCTTCGTCGTCATCATCTTTTTATCTCTTATCAATGGGAAATTTACAAATCGATACTCGGCGTATCTTGTTGGATGGCGTGTTTTTCACGGCACTCGCAGAGCGTTTGAAGATGCCGTAAACGAAGCGTCGAATGGGCGGAAAACTGGGGAACTGCGGCTCGGTATTGGGTATTGAGTTTGGGGTTGGGGGTGGGGGAGGGAGAGGGGGATGGTGTCTAGCGGTTAACGGTGGGTGGTGTGCGGCACAATCAGTGCCACATCCGATGCAGATACGGACGCGATATAAACACAGCCGAGCATGGAATTTATCTATTGATTTGTTGAGTGTTTCTTTTGCTTTGTGGTTGGCATCAGTATCAGTTAAATCAATTAAGGCTTTCAAGTGGAACTTTTGCCGATCGCCGTGCCGTGTCTTCCCGTGCCTTCCCGTGCCTTGCCGTGCGACATGCTTTACCAATGTTATGGGCATAGCTATCGGGTATCGTTGGTATTGTGGGGCCCCTATTGGATGTAAGGCTGTTTGGCTGGCTGCGTGTGTGTAGTTGCGCCTTGTTCTCTAGTCGCTTTCAATTACCTCAAGTGGTAAATGTGGTTATTCCATTTAATCATGGGGTGGGGCATGCGACATCAGCCCCAGCTAATGTGTCACCTTTTCTTACTTGTTTTTTTTCTTCCCCCAATACTAATTGAAGTGCGCTTTTTGCCGCCTCAAGGTTGCGCCCCAAGCTAACTAGCTGTATCTTTTTTAAAAGGCGACAAAAAAAAATAAGAGAGTATTCAAAATAAGAGACTGTGAGATACCCTGCACTCAGCGCCAAGCTAGTTGAATAGCTTCGGACTTCATAGTCCGATCTTTGTGAAATTTTCAGAGAATTCTTTCTATATTATTATAATTCTGTCTGTCTGCCAGTCTTAGCTAACTAACTGTATCATTTTAAAAAGGCGACAAAAAATAAGAGAGTATTTAAAATAAGAGACTGTGAGATACCCTGCACTCAGCGCCAAGCTACGTAAAAAGCTTCGGACTTCATAGTCCGATCTTTGTGAAATTTTCAGGGTATTCTTCTGATATTAGTATAATTCTGTCTGTCTGCCTGTCTTAGCTAACTAGCTGTATCTTTTTAAAAAGGCGGCAAAAAATAAGAGAATTTTAAAATGAGAGTACCCTAGTTGGCAGTGCCCGACTGAGAGATACCCTGCACTCAACAACAAGCTACTTGAATAGCTTCAGACTTCATAGTCCGATCTTTGTGAAATTTTCAGGCACATATAAGGCCCTATGTCTGTAAATACCAAAAGGGCAAGGCTTAAGCTGTAAAACTGAGCACTTTTTTATATGCACTCTCGAATAGAGACAGATTGAGAGACGGGCATATCCACATACTGATCAAGTATGTATAAAGATGGGATCAGATATGCTTTCTTCTGCCTGTTTTATGCATCGAATTTCCTTTAAAGTTCTACTATGCTCATCATAAATTATAAATAAATTCAATTTTTAATCAAGAATCTAAAAATAATAATTAAAAAAAAAAATTTATATCTTTAGAACTTTGCATATTCATTGGATATTAGTATTATTTCTGGAATTCCAATTTTTTGAGCAATGAAATAAAACTAAATTTAAAAAAAAATGTTATTTTTGATCAAGAATCTAATATATTACGGGAATTCCAATTTTCCAGCCAGAAAATATAACTTATACTTGAATTAATTATAAATAATTAAAATTTTTTTTCGAGTTTTAATCTTTAAAATTTGTTCATATTTTTCGGATATTAGTATTATCTCTGGAATTCCAATCAAATATAACTAAATTCAAAATAAATTCAATTTCTGATCAAGAATCTAAAGCTATTCTTAAATTTTGAAATTATTTCATAATCAGAACTTTTGCATATATTAATTAGTATTATCTCTGGAATTCCAATCAAATATAACTAATATTTTCTTCCACTTAATTGGGATTAGTTTAAATTATGAACATTTAGATCCCTTATTTGGTATTATTCGTATTTTATGCTGGATTAGTTGACTTAAGATAAAATCTCTCTAAAATGTTGCGTGTAATTAAAACATAAACTCGTTTAGCTGCTTGTTACAGCATATTCACCCTAATATATATATACTATATACTGTTATTCCTTATGTACAAATACACTCGAAAAAAAGGGCATAAAGCGCTGGAAAATAAAAATCAAGTAAAACCCAAAAATTAGCGCAGGCGCATTTGCTTGCCGCTTGCAACGAGCTTGTTCGGCTGACAAGAGCTCCCCAATGGCACCGCCAGGCGCCACACAGCAGCCCGCCCCGCAACCCGCCCCTTACCCTGCCCTATACCTCACTCCACTTTTGCCTGGGGCAACATTGGCAATGTCAATACTTGAGCCAAGCGAATGGCAGCACTTCAGTTCGGCTATGTACGAAATGCACACACAGCGCCAGATCCACAGCAAGGATAATGCTGACACACACACGTACACACACACGCACACACATATGCTTTGGCTGTGGCTTTAATCAAAATGCTGGCAACACGAACTGGTTGGCTGTTGGCCAAAAAGCAAGAGACGACACGCCGCTCTATGTGCTTTATATAGGGTATATATGTGTATACATGCATGTGTGTGTGTGTGTGTGTGTGTGTCCTGGACGCAGGACGACGCCGGGTGATAAGCCAGCAACAACAACAACACTTGGCTACAGCTGCCTGGGTGGTGGCAGAGACACATCAGCCCGAAAAAAAGGCGGAAATGTCAAGTTGACGCTCTGCGCCGGAAGTGCTCAGCACGATAGAGAGGACAATGCCACAGTTGCCGCTGCTCCCCCCCCCAGCACCCGACGCCTGGTGTCGCTTTCGTATCCTTCTCAGCATTATAACCATTACCCACCAGGCCAGGCTTCAGTCCAATTGGGGTTGGGGTTTAATCAACAATAAAATCAGAAAATCAAAAACTTAATGAATGTCCTTTTGTCATTATGCCAGCGACAACGGCAATGCTGATGATCATGCTCATCATGATGATGACGTTGTCGAGTCCTGGCAGGACTCTTACGTGGCAGGACTCTGGGCCCCCATGATGATGATGACGGCAACGACCGTTTACGCGGCTGAATGTTGGCACATTGAGTAATAACAATAATAAGTGGACGCCCCCCACCCAAGTGGACAGAGGGGAGGGCGGCGGGGGCAGGGGGCCTGCGGTCCATTTGCCATGTTTGTTGTTGAAAAATTTCCACACGTTACATTCTATGTCGCGGCCCCTCCCCGCTCCCCTTCTGTCACAGTCTCTAGCTGCTGTTGCAAAAAAAATATATATATCAAAAAGAAAAGCACAGCAGCCGGCAGCCAAGAACTTTAATAAAATTATTGATTTTCCCTTGGCTGGCTTCACAGCATGTCAAGTCCTTTCGCAATCGTTTTTTTTTTACTTTATTTTTAACTAGCTGCGTTTAAAATATTTATCATTTTTAACTGCAAATATCTTAAAAAATAATAGCTAAAAATTTATTTTTAATCAAGAAAATTGGCTGTAATTAAGACTAATAAATTGGTGTACAAATTTGTTCGAGTGTAGAATGTTTGTTGTTTCAAATATCCTTTGAGGATATTTCTTAATAATATTTGATTCATGCTGTTTTAGTAATACATAATACAAAATGTATATGAATATTAGATTATATTAATCCAAAGATTTAATTTCTTAAATGTCTCAAACAAAGTTGTTTGCAATTTTGTTGAAAAATATCGTAGTTAAAATGGAATTAAATATATTTCTTATGAAATATATTTATATAAATTTCTGCTAAAATCTGTCATTAACTTCTCATTATTAATTAAGTTGGAAAAGACAATTTTTTGTATCATAGATATAAATATTATTATAGACATATATTTTATATATTTTATATATTTATATATTTAGCTCCATTTGCATTGGGTACCATAAAAGCGTAACGTACTTTTACGCCCAATCTTTGGAAGTCGGAGTTACCCGTGCATAATAATTCGTACATGCTCCGTTTTCATATGTAAATATGTGCACATTTACAAAATTCAAAGAACAGCAAAGATTTTGGGGCTTGCAATTTGGTAAAGCCCACCCCCAAGAGTCTGGGCTGGGAGAAGGGCGGCTGCGAGGCTGTTAACTAAGTGGCAAGACGCCGACGTCGCTGTCGTTGGAGGCGATAAAACCGCAGCCAACAAAGAAACAACAACAGCAACGCAACGCAGAGCAAAGCGCACAAAACAAAACAAAAAAAAAGATGAAGTCTTGGGCAAAGCAAAAGCTTAGCCAATCAGCGTACGCCGAGGGCGGAGTCTATCCGAACTGGTTTGCCGGCGCTTTTTATGTTTATTTTGTGATATTTTTGCTGATGTTGCTGCTGCTAGCTGTTCCTGTTGTTGTTGTTGTTGCAGCACGCTTTGCTGTTTTTCGTTTGCGTTTACGCTTTGCTCATCTTTGCTTTTGCTCGAAATTTTTATGGGTTATCTCGCTCTGGCACGCTCGTGCAAGAGCGAAAGGGAGAGAGCGAGAGCTGCCCGAGCATATGCGAGTGCATGGGTATGTTTTCGAGTGTGTGTGTGTGTGTGTGAGTTTATGTGAACGACGAGAGAGTGAGAGAGGGAGAGCGCACATGGCATTTTTAGCAGGAAGACGGATAAGAATGACGATAAAATTTGCCGAGTTTTTTTTTGCGGCTCTTAATCTCCACCAATTGCAAAATACCGCACACCTCCCCCCACCCCTAAAACGACAAATTTTAGAGAGCGGCTATATACATATTCCTTTGTATATAAATTATGTTTCATCAAATATGTATGTATTTTTTTAAAACTAATTAATTTCGCTGCAACGAGTCCCGTTAGGGCTGGCAGCTGCGAGTAATTATAATGCAATAACTGCTTTTGCGTGCGGTAACTCCACCCAATGGAGGACGACCCATATACCGTGGCGTATGTATCCTGGACAGCTGGCTATGTACCATGTACTCGGGGCCTGGGCTTCCTTCGCGGCGGTTGGCTAAACCCAGCTCGCCGAACACCTAATCACATGTAATGCGCGCGCATTATCTGCGCTCTTATCTGCGTCTCCGCCAAGTGGTCACTTCGTGTCAAAGGCACGAACACGGACACTCACTCACTCACACACACACGCGCGCACACACTGTCGCCGACATCCATTTCCATTCGTCGAGGTGCTAAATGCGGAGTGGGTGTTGCTACTGCGCCCGCCTCTGCCTCTGTCTCTGCCTCTGCGGCTCGGCTCCCCATAACGACATAATAATAATAAGCGCTGCCGATTTACTCTTTCATCCCAGTCGGGCACAGGCGCGCGAATCTATTCCCGCATCGCTCGCACTCGCACTCGCACTCGCGCGCACGCTGCCCGCTTAGCCGTCGCTGTACGAGTGGCTCACGCCCACGCCCACTCTCAACAATAGCTCACTTATATGTGTGTGTGTGTGTGTGGCATAATTCCACCCGAATTTGCGGCAAATCCATTGAATTTCGCTACAGCGCACAAAAAGTAAAAGAAAACGCGCAGCCGAAGGGAAGTCGTTCATGTCGGGTGGGGGGCGGACGGGCTGGGGTGGGGCGTTGGCGAGCCTGTCGCGAGACAAGTGCAATTCTGCGCCGGAACAGGTTTACCCCAGTTCGTCTGTGTGCGTGCGTGCGTGTGCGTGTGTGTGTGTGTGCGGCGGCTCTCTTGCGCTCGCTCTCTCTTTCGCTCGCTCTCGTTGGTGTCGTTGTGTGCGTGTTTTGTTTTGGTCACATGCACACACACACAAGCGAATGCCTACGCTCTCTGAGCAAAATACTACTATTTCTACTACCTTTTTATTTGGCAAGGCACAAATGCTTGTTTTATGGAATTTCAATAGAATTTACTCTTGTTTAATAAATGTTTTTATTTTTTAATGTGGCTTTAATATATCTATTAATTTTTATTATTTTATTTAGGTACAGTTTTATGCAATAGTTTTAAAGCACTAACTAAATTATTATTTTTTTTAAGGATTTTTTGGGGCGTACTTTGGAATTCCTCAACAACATCCCATAACACTCCACAGATATTTCACTATAACATTCTTTTAGGCAACATATGTACATATGTATCTATTTTTCTCTTATAATCCAGAAATCATCAGACACATGCAAAGAGTTAGGTTTACCTAAAATGTAAATCAACTAATTATATAAAAAATAACTTATGAAAAAGGAAGTTTATACATCGTCTAGAATTGCATACATATGACTGTAAGGGTTACATATGTCTGTAAGGATTACACATGTATGTCTGTTAGGTTTACATACATACATACTTATGTCTGTTCAAATTGTCTAGAATTATTTCAGTTAGGATCATACTTTTCTTGACTTTTTTAAACCTTATCAAACACAGCCTTGTCTGGGCTATTCTAGCAATAATTGATTCAAATCATAAAGAATCTTTACTTCAATCTGTTTACATAATCTAAACAATTTCCTCAGAATTTTATAGTGCTCAAAAAAACTGTATTTTAGTTTTTAAGAAATCTTTTTCACAATCAAAGTCCCTCAAATAATGTGCATAAAAATAGCAATTAATTATTTATAGCATAACTCTGATAATCCCGAGCTAAAATAAAACAATTCATACTATTTTGCAGTTCTGCTACTATTCGAAACGCAAGAGAGTGACTGACAGAGAGAGAGCGTGGCAGAGCGAGAGAGAGAGAGCGAGAGCAAGAGAGAGGGAGAGGCATTGTAACGCACACAAATGCAAACGTCAGCCAGCAGCAAATGAAACAGAGACGAATGCGAAGAACATCGCCTCGTGCGGCTGCATACCCGATGCCGGCCGGGTCGTGCTCGTTGTCGGGGGGGCGGGGGCGGGTGTCGGTTGTCGGTCTCGGGTCGGGTCGGGCAGTGCGAATGCGAAAGAATGTGTCAGTTGTGCGACAACTTGTGCTGTGAAAGGATGTCTTGACGCGCGTCCGTTCCAGAGCAGAGCACACTCGATACACTCGTCACATTTTTGGCTGGACACAATTTCGAGCCAAATATTTATGCAAGCCAAATCTAAAAGAGAGAGAGAGCAAACCAAGTAAACAAACAGCACAACAGGCTGCGCTTATCACAACAACACGTCGAGAATTTGAGAAACAAAGAAACGGAGCAACGGAGAATCGGAGAAACGGAGAATCCGGCGAATCTGCCCCGCGCCAATCAGTCTTCATTGGCAGCTCGAGCCGTAAACGTGTTGCGAGGATCTTTGTGCGCTACGCTGGCTTGACTTTTTGACACGCTGCCACGCCCATTATAGTATACAGAGCGCCCACAAATTTTTATGGCGTATCCGCGCCCGTGTGCCGCCAGTGCTAATGATGTCGCGTCGCGCTGAGCCGTGCCACAGCCGCAGCGGCAGCCTCAACGAATCCGTTCCGCCAAACGCAGTTGCCTCCGTTTCTGCCGTTGCAATTGTCGTCGCCGCGTCGTGAGTTCGTTCTCAGGTGTGTGTTCAGGTGTGTGTCAGGTGTGTTCAGTTCACAGCTGCCCGTCTTTGTGTGTGCGTCTAATTTGCTTTGGCCATAAAGTTGGCTTCTTTCTCGAAATCAAAGCGTGCTTTAGGGCCTTATCGCGAAATTACAATAATTGATGCAACGTTTCCAATCACAAACCAACAACCAAGACCAATTAATGCCAAACCATTCTGCCACGCCCACACACCAGCATCAGCCCAGTGCGCATATATATAAAAAAAACTAATAACAAATAGTTGAACTCCGTGTGCCACAAATTCACAAATTTGAAACAATCGAACGCGTTCTATGATGGACTTTCAAAGCGCTATGGAAACCTTCGCCGAGGCCTGGGTGGCAGCCAATGCCGGACAGCAGGTGAGTTCTATATTAAATACACATACACACACATATATATATATATATATATATTTTATAATCCTGGTAGAGTTCTCTGAGAGTCAGCTAAACTACTCAAAGCCAGGCTCAAAGTGTTCCTAAGTAGCTGAAACTTTTAATCGAGAGGTTTATTTCACGAAAGTTTTTCAACTTAATTTTCGACCGATTTTTCCCTACCACAGCTATATGATATAGCGGTCCGATGTATTCGATTCCGGCGTATATAATAAGGCTTGCCATAGACAGACTAATCCAGACCTTGTCAAAGCTTTTTATGGGTAGTTTTATTTTACGACAGTTTTTCTAATTTTCGACTGAATACGCCTATGATAACTATATGATATAGTGCTCCGATTCCGAGAGAAGTATAAGACTTATCAAATCCAATCCAAGTTTCATGAGGATAGCTTTAAGCGTGAGGAGCCTGGCTTCATGTATTTGGCTCCTGCTACTGATAAGGAGTATATATATATATACTCTTTATGGTCGGATATGACTTCTTATAATCTATCAGATTAATATCCCCCTAAACTAAACAGACATAGAGATACACGTAATACTTAAGCGGACGCGTTTTACCGACAACAATGCAATTTTGATTTTGAATCAAAATAATAACGTTAAATAATCAGATCAAATCGCGTAATATCTCATCTCTTACCAACATATTCCCCTCCCTTTCTTGGTTCTCCCTTGCAATTTTAGATACGCTTCACATTTTTAGCTGGGCGTCATTTTGTGGCGTAGGTTTATTCTCGGATTTAGCCGTGAACTATTTCAATGGGTGCTACGTGGATTAGTCACCGTTAGACTTCAAAAGGCCGCTTACTCTTCCGTCTCTGCGACAACAAAGTGAATCAGTGCAAACAAACACAACACTCGAAATGCCAACAGTTAAGCACCGACGCTTGTACACCCTATCCGAAATAGGGAAACCCATGAATTAAGATGAACTTAAGCCCGAAAAGAAGGACTAGCAGCTTTTCCTTTATAGCAAGCATATCTTGGGAGTATCTACTTGAAAAACTTGTCTTATAATTCTATTGAAAATAGGAAGAACTATGAATAATAAGCCTTTGGAGTAGGTCTGGTATATATGTATATATATCTGGCTCATATCCACATTAAAAACTAGATTCTCGACTTGCAAGTTTTAAGAAATGTCAAGTTTTTCCAAGTTTTTCCAAGTTTTTTAAGTAATTCACTTTAAATTTGTTACCATTCGATTTTTTTCTACAATTTTAGAAGTTAGGAGAGTTTTATATCTAAGGCGGATATCTCATGAAATATTTGTATTCCCCGAGTTTTTACGTTTAGGTTATGAATAATATATCTCCATGCAAAATGTCCAGAGTTTCCTTAAAGATATTATTAACTTCAATTATTTCGGCATGTTTCAATTTTTTTTATACATTTTTAGGAGTTATGAGGAGGTTTTTTCGTGTCTTTAAACAGTAAAGGGCTTCAAATGTGTTCTATGGAAATTTGAGAGCAATATATTAAAGTTATATTCGTGAGCTGAGATATATTATAAATTAATTGTGTAATGCATCTTAAAGCTGGATCTGATATATAATGGAACTGCTGGATTGGGCTTTAAAAAAATGCCAAAAATGAGATCAGGAAATCATTTTCATATAAACAGTTTTCTATTTTCCAATCAGAATAAATTCTACATGCTCCCACACACTTCTCTTAAAATAGATTTGTCGGATTATATAATTGATGCGATCAGCTGGATCTGTAGCGAATAGGAAATCATTTTCATATAATTCTCATTCCTCATTCATATTCCGAATAGACTTTACGTGCTTTTAAACCCAAAGTCGACCAACTTTTGGTTAGGGCATAAAAAAAAACACACACACACACAAAATCTGTGCACTGAATCGGTTTCATTTGTGATAAAAAAAAGAAGAGAGCTCCATGTGCGAGAATTATTTTCGCTATTTATGCAGATTAAGAGATAATCCTTATCGGCGCCGCTTCACCGAGTTCCGAGTCCAGATTGGAGATTGGAGCACGATAAGCGCTTGCTTTTCCAGCTGGTGTAAATATTGTTTTTCTTCTTCTTTTTCTGTATGCTTAACCATGCGGCGGCCTCTTGGCTAATTGCCTCTTGTAATGCGTACCCCCCACCCCCCACGGCCCCCCTCGGCCCCCCTTTGAGGTGGCGATACCCATGCTCTGTGGAACTGAAAAGCTTTTAGCTCTGCCAGATAAGATAATCCTCTGTGCTGGGCGCGTCGCCGACTTTTTGCTAATTTGGGCATAAGGCGTTGACAGCGGCACACCTACACGCCCCGCCCCCCCGCCCCCTTTTGCCCCACTCGGCCGACTTAGATATGGGCACGATAACTGGCGATAACACGATGTAACTGTAACTGTTCATGTTTGACTTTTGCTCGCAGCACGTCATCAACTTTATCATTGAAAAATGGGCAAAAGGCTGGATCTGTTTTGGGACAAATGCAAATGAAACTGGCAGCAGGACGCATCTCCAGGCACATTCTGGCCAGGATGTGGAGCGAGAAGCTCCAGACATGTCATTCGGTTTGTCTTTGTGAATGCGTTCAACTAGAGACTCCAAAATTTGCTAAGCAAAGTCGCCATTTTCTGCTCGATATCTTCGATTTCTGTAAGGTCGATAAATATCGATAATCTTTTAAGCATATTGCCATATCTCCATAACTTCCTCGATATCTTCCTCGACATCTTTGATTTCTGTAATGTCGATAATTATCGACGTTCTTATATTCCCATATATCCATGTCTTCTTCGATTTCTGTAATGTCGATAAATATCGATGGTCTTATAAACATTTATCGATACTCGACATTTTTTTCTAAGAGCTACATTAGTATCCCGTTTTCTTGCGTTATCTCCATATCTGCCTCGATATCCCGTCGATAAATATCGATTTTGAGCAAGGATCTTTTAACCATAGCTCAAAACGCGACTTGGTCTTTTAAGAGCTAGTTAAGATTATAATTTCCTGGCGATATCTTAATACCATTTCTCTACATCTACCATTATATATATATGTATATATATTATATTATCGATAAATATCGGTTAAAGTTATGATCTGATAGGATTAACTCGAAGATTATAAGAGCAAAATACAGCATATTTGGTATGTGAGCTCTTGCTTTGTATACACTGGTAAATAATATTTTAGTTTTTGAATAAGTCTCGCACATCCCTCCGAAATTGGAAAAATGCGCATTTTTCAAGCTTCAGCCTTGAATCTCGGTACATAGACATTCTTGTGTACCATAGTTAGGCACTGAAAATTTCATAGGAATTGGATTATAAACAACGGAGATACTTGAGATAGTTTTACTTAAAGTGAGAGGCAAAGGGAAGAAGAAGCGCAGTGTGTCTGTGTCTATGTATGCATGTGTGTGTGTGTGTGTGTGTACGTGTGTTTACGGAGAAGAAAGTTAATATACTTGTATTTTCGATCTCTGCGCTGGGCTTAGGGTATCTCCCAGTCTGTCACGCCCTTCTAGATTACTCTTTACTTTTTTATCGGAATTGGGTCTGATGACTGCGGCGCTGACGTCTTCGCCAGCCCCCCCGCTGCCCCGCCCGCCCCCTTTGTCGCCGCCCGTCGCCAGGCTGTCATTGATATCGCAATTAATCCAAATAAGTGCGATAAAATTGATTATGAACATGCTGGCGTGATTAGTGCAACGCACATTTGTGGATAACACACACACACACACACACACACACACATACAGACATACAGACAAGTCCCATATTGATGGACTACATGTGTCCCGGCGCATTTATTAGCAGGCATAATTGATTATGTTGTGTGAGTGTAATTATTATTTATCTGCCGCACAACAAATTCCTCAACTCTGTGCGCGCGTGTGTGTGTGTGTGTGTGTGCCATATGGCTATATAGTAGACGCCTTAGTCAGAATCATAATCAGCTTCATCTAGTTTATTCCATTTGGATGGATTTACAAGTGAGTTTTGTCTTTTGAACGCGGCCCAACTCAAATATGGAAAAACCCTAAAAAAATTGTGTTATATATTAAATAAATCAAAGCATTAACTGAATTTTGTGTCGCCGATATCAACACACGCACACACACACACACACACACGCACAGTCGACTTATCGGCATTGTCTTCTTGACTAAATCAAACCGCAAGTTCGACAAAAAATTTTTGTATAGACAAAGCTCGACAAGAATGTTGTCAGCTTTTTTCTTGTGTTCTTTTTTTTTTTTTTGACAGTTTTATATACGCTTAGTGAATCGTGAATGGGATTAAGATAAGACTAAGTTGGGCAGATAATAAAGCTTCGGTTATGCGGGTCTGTACCTTGATATGGGCTCTACTTCTATTCTCTCCATATTTGATTTCATTTGTGAGCGCCTATAAATAACCAAAAAAAAAAGTACAAACGGCAACAAATCATTTTATAAATTGTTAATATTATTATTTATTTGCCTTTTCCTATAATATTACATTGGGTTTCTGGCATATGCGTAGCTTCTTTTGATTTTGCAACCAATTATAAAGCATTTAGTTTTATTGTTGTGATAATTTTGTCGCAACGATATCGAAATGACAAATGAAAATGAAAAACGAGGCTATCCTAGGCAAGGCGAAGTCCAAATACCCTTACGAGTGTTGACAAGGGAGCTATAAAATATAGAAGATAAAGAATATCTTTTAGGATCTTAATGAAGCCACAATTTTAACTGAGTTTGTTGAAGTTAACCTGTAAAAAGGAAAAGATTTTCATAAAAGAGCTTCAATAACAATTTATTTATACTTAAGCTGTGTTACATATTGCACGACAAATTCATAATAATTTCTGATAGAGTATAAAAGTGGGAATAAAAATAGGCCAAAAGCTATATAAAATAGAAGTCTGGCTTGGTAGAACTTCATTTTTGCTGAGTTTCCTAAAGTTAACTTGTAAAAAGGAAAAGATTTCCATAAGAAAGGTGCAATAACGTTACAAATTGCACGACAAATGCATAATACCCGCTAATAGATCTAATAGAGTATAAAAGTAGGAGTAAAAAACATAAGAGCTATATAAAATAAAAGTCTGGCTTTGTAAAACTTCATTTTCGTAGAATTTTGTGAAGTTAACTTGTAAAACGAAAAAGATTTCCATAAGAAAGTTTTAATAACGTTACAAATTGTACGACATATTCATAATACCCGCTAATAGAGTATAAAAGTAGGAGAAAAAACCTAAGAGCTATATAAAATAGAAATCTGGCTTGGTTAAACTTCACTTTTGCTGAGTTTCCTGAAGTTAACTTGTAAAAAGGAAAAGATTTCCATAAAAAAGCTTCAACATCGTTACAAATTGCACGACAAATGCATAATACCCTCGAATAGAGTATTAAAGTGGGAATGAAAAGCCCAAGAGCTAAATAAAATATGAATCTGGCTTGGTAAAACTTCATTTTCGTAGAATTTTGTGAAGATATCTTAAAAAACAGCAGATTTCCATAAGAAAGCTTTAATAACGTTAGAAATTGCACTACAAAATCATAATACTCTCGAATAGGGTATAAAAGTGGGAGTAAAAAGCCTAGAACTTCATTTGCGTAGAATTTTGTGAACTGAACTTGTAAAACGGAAATGATTTCCCTAAAAAAGCTGCAATATAAATTTGTCTATGCTAAGGAATTGTTACAAATTGCACGACAAATGCATAATACCTTCGAATAGGGTATAAAAGCGGGAATATAAAAAAAGGCGCAAGAGACAGCAGATAATGACATGCGTGTCTGCTTTTGCGCTTATATCAGCTGCTGATAGGACGTTAGCCAAGCGACTTTTGTATTATAAATTTCACGCAGATTAGACGCCGATTGGCTAAAAGAAAACATAATATTAAAAAAAAATAAAAATAATAAATAAAAGCAAAATAATAATAATAATAATAAAGCAAATGTGATCTAGAAAATGATGAGAAGCACTTGCTGCTGCATTTCCTGCTTAGCGCGGCGGCATTTCCGCAGCGAATGCGCAACGAATCATTAACGAATCATTCGAATCATTCGAATCATTCAATAGCCTGCCCCCCGCCCCTGTCTCCGTCTCTGTCCACAACCGCTTCGTTAAATTCCGGTAGTCAAATGTGCATTAAATGCCGCTCATAAATGTCCAAACTGTTTGTCATCTCAAGTTCAAGTCTGGTCGCCGCCCCCCATTGTATATTTAATGGCACGCCTCTGCCTCTGCCTCTGGCTCTGGCTCTTTATTGTTGTCTTGGCTTTCTTTTCTGCAGGTGTGCGTACCTGTGTGTGTGTGTCGGCTCTAACACCTTTTTAAACTCTTTCGGCGCATTTATCAGGGTTTAGGCGTGTTCCTTTCACACAGACAGAGACGGAGAGCCGCTTTTGCTTTTCTTTTATATTGTAACACATTTTTAGCATTTCATTCTTCGCTTTCCCCCGCGATAATACCCTGACCCTAGCCCCCTACCCCTTCCCCCGTTTCGGCGCCCCGAAGCTCTGCGCTCTGCGGCATTTTTTTACGTTCCGATTATGCGTTGTCGAGTTTGCGTATGCGATTTAAAAAATGTATTAATTATTCAAAGCCGATTGGATTATAATAATTTATAATCATTATTATCATAAGCTGCTCGCCCCAACTGAAACTGAAACTGGAACTGGAACTGGATACGGAATTGGACGTGAATCAGAAGCTACAAATGGGCCGGGCCCTGCCCATTTGCGTATTACGTTAATCTAGCTAATATTGACAAAGCAAAACTAATATATACCAGTTCTCGTTTAATAATAAATATGATTGAATCAATATAAGAAACAAGACAAATATCGATAGCTGCTAGCTGAGATTGTTTACAGGGGATTCGAACCCTTGACTTTGTGCTCAGTAGATCGATATTTGCAATCTTCAGCATTTAACTCCTCAAATCAATATACCCTCATTAGCGCAAGTGCTGGGTATAGTTTTCTAAGCACTTGCCGAAAGAAATTAGAAACAAGACAAATAATAATGATAGCTGCCAAAATCGGGTGTTTAAGGGGTTTGATCATCAATTTTCGTATTGAATTTATCGATATTTGCAATCTTTAGCATGTAGCTCCTTTAACCAATATACACTCATTAGCGCAAGTCCAGGGTATAGTTTTCTTAGCACTTGCCGTAAAGTAGAAATTAGCAACAAGACAAATAATATCGATAGCTGCCAAAATCGATTGTTTAAGGGGTTCGATTCTCAAACTTCTTGCTCCGTTGATCGATATTTGTTATCTTCAGCATTTAACACGTCAAACCAATATACCCCCTTTAGCGCAAGTACTGGGTATCCTTTTCTAAGCACTTGCCGTAAAGTAGAATTTTGAAACAAGAAACATAATATCGATATCTGCCAAAATCGATTGTTTAAGAGGATCGATTGAATTTATCGATATTTGCAATCTTTAGCATTTAACTCCTCAAATCAATATACCCTCATTAGCGCAAGTCCAGGGTATAGTTTTCTTAGCACTTGCCGTAAAGTAGAAATTAGCAACAAGACAAATAATATCGATAGCTGCCAAAATCGATTGTTTACAGGGGATTCGATTCTCAAACTTCTTGCTCCGTTGATCGATATTTGCAATCTTCAGCATTTAACACCTCAAATAAATATACCCTCCTTAGCGCAAGTGCTGGGTATAGTTTTCTTAGCACTTGCCGAAATATTGTAGCGACATCGGGAAACGCTTTAAGTTAATTACAACTTGTCAAGTTGTCTGTAAGTTTGGCAAATGATTTCGGCTCAAATGAAACTGGCTTTAAATCAATTTCGTGGCATGTTTTTTGATTTTCTATTCCGTTTTTGAAAAATGCCGCCCCTCTGATAATGTGATAATCAACACACAACAAAAAATGAGTGTGTGAGTTTCTCTTGTTGTTGTCTTTTTTTGTTTTTTTTTTTGTAGTACCTAGCTGAGGCCCCCTGCTGCTGCTTCCCCTGCCCCCCGAACGAGTTAGGAGTTGATTTTTGTTGCTGCTGCTGGAGCTATCGTAAAACATTTTTGTTTCGCGGCTAATGACACATTGATAAAACGATTTGTTAGACATTGCGATAAGCGCGGTTCAGGCTTTGTAGCTTAAGGCAGTTCAACCAGCCGTAAAACTCTTTGATAAAACTCTTTGAAAATGACGTGTTCGGGAAATGAATATGAGTAAGAGAAACATCTTAAGATCGCTGAGATTGACAAGGAACTATGACGAACCAAAGCTCCAACTATAACTTCCTTTCTTTCTCTTTTACTATTTATTGAAGTTTCTTAATATTAGTTAATATTTAAACAATTTTCTCTACTAACAAAATTAGCTGTGAAACGGGGCACAGCTCGGTGGAAGGGTAAATAAAACAACTTCATCGTGTCGCTGATGCTATTAGAAAATTGTGTATTCTAATTAGGCTATTGACATTTAATTTTCACAATTAAATGTATTAAATAGAAGAAGAATAGAAGAAGTAAGAGATACTAGTCGGGAGCTCCCGACTAGGGGATACCCTGAACCCTCTTCTTCCAACTGGCGATAGGTTTAAAATGAAAGGTACTTGATATATATACTATTCTAGAAGCTACATGTCAAGTTTGGCGACTCTAGCTCATATTGTTTGCCGAAATTGCTCAAAAAACAGGATTTCGATATCGATTTTTATCGATTACTTGGAAACGGTGCAAGTTATCGAATATCGGAAACAAACTGCGCGGGGACTAGGAGGACCTACAGCTAAAATTTCAAGTCTCTAGCTCTTATAGATTCTGAGATCCTTGCGTTCATACATACGGACAGACGGAGCGACAGACAGACGGACATGGCTAGATCGACTCGGCTGTTGATGCTGATCAAGAATATATTTACTTTATGGGGTCGAAGATGCTTCCTTCTGCCTGTTACATACATTTGCACAAATACATTATACCCATTTTAACATTTTCAATGGATTCAGGGTATAAAAATACGGATGTAGATGACTTGGTTCCCGAGTCTATAGGGACACAACTATGATTCAATAAAGTAATACGAGCTTAAGTAATATTCAAAGATTGCTAAGTTTAAGCTGGAAATGTGAGATGAAGCGAGATTCAAACCAAAACAGGAAGAGCAGCTTCTTCAGCCAAATCCTTCAGTCGACAACTCGCTTCAAGGTTTTGTTTTGGCTTTTCAGCCAGAATTTGTTTATTTTATTTTATTGCTCAGTTCGGTTTACATAGCCCAACCAAATTTCCCTCTTCAACCTGTCAGAGTTGTGTGTTTATGTATTTTTAAACACATTTATTAAGCAGCTTAATCAGCATATGAAAAATTCAGTTTTGGGGCAAACACGAAAAACGAAAAACATGAATAATATTTACAATATGCGCATTTCTCAATTTGAGATACAATACATTGTCACCTATTTCGCTTAATTAGTGGATTTGGCGTCTCCAAATATATATTGTATATATATATTTCGAGCAGGAGGAGACAGTCCCCTCCGCGCACCTTGGGTTTATTTATATACTAGGAGCACATACTAAATCCGAGACTGGGAGACGCACGCACATCGACATAAATTTGACTTAATTTTTGTTTGAAAATTATGACAAGTGGGCTGGCATAAAGTATGTTTCTTTCCCCCCGCCAGGAACAAGTGAAACGAGAATCCAAAAATGTTTTCATATAGCAAATCATTTTTGGGATATTTTTGCCCTCTCGTTTGGATGACGAAGATAAAATAAAAAAATCGAAATAAACTTACATAAGCCGCAATGATTAGTTTTTATATGTCGCGTATGTTTTATTATTTTTTTGTTTCTTTGAAAAGATTTATAACATTTCATTTCGTTAATTTGGAAAGGGGCTCGACTAAGTCGCCGGCGCATATTACTAATACGTCCCGTTGAAAATCATAAGCCGAACCGGCAACAAACGATTTCTACAAGTCACAGCGACAATCGGCTTAAACTAATACGCAGAGCCAGAGACAGAGACCCGGTCTCAGCAGCATATTTTCGTTAATAGCAGCAGCCAATGATGGAAAAATGTCGGTAACCTCGTCTTATTTAAAGTATTAACTGCTAACTAATGTGCGACACATTATAACGAGCCAACACAACAAGCGGCAACTGAGAGGCGAGAACGAATGATCGACTATCCAGATATCCAGGCTTTTGTTAAGAGTAGAGGAAATATACAGAGGTGGAAAGAAAGAAAGAGAAAGAGGAGAGAGGAAGAGAAAGATAACTCTACGAATGCTCGATTATCCATATATCCAGTCCATCATTAAGAGTGCATATAGATAGAGAGAGAGAGAGAGAGAGAGAGAGAGAGAAAGGGGAAGAGGGAGAAAAAGAGTGAGAGGTATTGAGAGACAAAGAAGTGAGAGGAAGTGAGAGAAAGAGTTACAGATAAAGAAAAAGAGAGAGAAAAGGGGGAGAGGGATTAATATATATAGAGAGAGAATGAGACAGAGGGGAGACGGAGAGATAGAAAAAAAGAGAGAATGTTCCAGACGGAGAGAAAGAGAAAAAGAGAGGGATACACAGAGTGGAGATATATATGTATAGGCAGAGGAAGAGATATTTGATGGAAGAGAGTAGAAAATATATTCAGAGAAAGAGGAAGAAGATATGTGAAAGGAGAGAGGAGGAGATATATATATGTATATATATATATAGAGAGAGAGAGTGGCGGAGATATATAGAGAGCGAAGGAGAAAGGGCCAGATTTATTGTAGTGAGAGACAGAGAGAAGAGGAGAAATATTTGGAGAAAGTTAGAGAAGTAATATTCTAAAGTCTATTCTAACTCAACAAATGCTGCTATAACTTGCAAATCAGCATACCCAATGCAGCTGCTATACAGGGTATAGCAAGTAAATCTCTGCTGCTTTATATCAATAAAACGACTGACCACAGTTCGAGGCGCTACCGGAGTGAGAAACAGGTGAAGCCCAGCCCAAAAGCCGAGCCCAACAAACTCCAAGCCGAGGCTGGGAGCTGGAGCTGGAGCTGGAGCTGATGAAGCGCTGATCATGCGAGCAGCTACAAAAGAGATTATATTTCCCCAACAAAATGTGAACGAGCATCTTTTGCGATCACTGTGTGCGAGTGTGCGTGTGAGAGACTGTGTGTGTGTGGAGTGGCCTAATGCGCAGTGCTGCTCGCCGGCGATCGCTGAGCTGCTTAACTAAATCCGGCTTAAGATCCGACACAAAATTAATGTCGTTGAAAACACACACACACACACACAAAGACAGACAGAGAAAAAGTCACACATTAACGCCGACTGCGACGCTGACGCTCAGGAAATTGCTCCACGGGCTCCATTCCGGGCGTGACATCTGGTAAAAATATTTGACTGTGGATTAGTTTGAATTTGCGAGACTCGAAGAGACACATTTCCAGTGGGTGCAACTGCTGCTTGGCAGCTTGTCAATAGCTAAATTCATTCAAATTCCCAACTAATTCACGCGTATTCTCGAGTTAGACTGCCCCACTCCGCCCCCTTGGCGACAACCTTTAGCTAATCGATAGCTAAACATTTGGCGAGACTTTCATCGGGTTTTTTCTTTTTCTGTTTTTTGGCCATAAAGTCGCGTGTTAATCACAGTCGTAAAGAGCACAATAATCGCACAGTTATAGACGATAAAACCTGAACAGCAAATCGGGTAATTAGTCAAGTTTAATCTATATAATGGGGGCCGCCTTTTATCCAAATCTAATCAATGTCAACTGCGGGGCCTGCCTTTGCCGCGAGCAATATTTGAGTTGGTTTCTTTTTTTTTTTTTTGAATACCCTATACCCTATTATAATTGGGTCATAGGAGACATTATCTACCCTATAAACATATATTCAAACGAAATTGGGTTGTTTTCCAAACAAATAATTAAATATATATTTGTATATATTTCTGATCAGCATCAACATTCAACTTGGGAAATTTCTTTCTTTCTGATCGAATCAATATATCTTATAGCCTTTATTTCTTTTTCAAGATATCTTCAACAAACTTTGCTTCTATTAATTCTGTTATGTTCCTTACATCACGAACTCTGGACGCAGATCGAGTTTGTTTCCGATAGTCGATAGCTTGCCCCGCTTCCAAGTAATCGATAAAAATCGATATCGAAATTCTGTTTTTTGAGCAATTTCGGCAAATAATATGAGCTAGAGTCACCAAACTTGACATGTAGCTTCTAGAATAGTATATAAATATCAAGTATCTTTCATTTTAAACCTATCGCCAGTCGGAAGAAGAGGGTTCAGGGTATCCCCTAGTCGGAAGCTCCCGACTAGAACCTCTTACTTGTTTATTTATCAAGATATCCCAACCAAGCTCTACTATTCACCTCGCCAGACCGTAAGCCATATTGAAGGGTATTCAAAGTGCGGCCTTCCAATTATCTTTTTATATATGTATATTGTTTGTTTTTATCAAAGACCTTTCCAACTGGCCATACGCGAGCCGGACAAGCAGCCGATCGTCCGATTGAAGCCCATATCTTTTTGGGTTCACATTACGATATAAGCATTTATGTTCTATCCCACCCCTTCCCCCCTCCCTCTGGCCCCAGCTTGACAACACTTTGGCTTAATCTAATCGACGTCGCTGAGAATTATGCGCATGTTGACCAGCCGCTAGAAAGATAACCGGAACGACAGCGGGCTTAATAGGGGTACGGACTATGGCGAGTCGGGTGAGTGGGATGGGGGGGGGGGGGTTATGGGCTGCCTGGGCGACAGCTTGGCCTAGGTTTTTTTATATATATATATTTTTTTTTGGGTTTTTCGGGTAAACTTATCAAATCGAATTTCGATAAATTACATTTTATCTTAATGAAGTGCCTTAATATGGCGTGTAGCCTCTCTCGACATACATAAAAACAAACACAAGCAGCGCTTGATTGATTAAACACAATTATCGAATCACTTCTCGTAGCGCAACTCCCCACAAAAAAAAAAAGAAACCATTGTGAGTTGGATAATGAGTAAGCCCAAGGGTATGCGGTGTCACATGTTGAAATTAAGTGCATCTGAAAAAAATAGTTCAGTTAACTGAGGTTTATAACGATATGATTGCCAGAAAAAGCAGAAATAAAATATCACATTAATTTTAATCGATATTTTAAGCTTTACTCTTAAACCTTCAACAACAGAAGAAGAATATAAATGATGTAATTATTTTTTCAATATAACTCTATCACATATAATTGCCTTTTTATATACAGAAAATAGACCTTAATACTAATTTAATGTTTATCGATAACTTCTTTGCGATATCTGCAAAATATCGATTTGAATTTGTATCGATGTTTTTCACTTTACTTTTAAACCTTCAACTTCAACAGAAGTTCGTTTCCATTGAAAATAAATTGTGTAATTATTTTTTCATATAATACAGAAAATAGACCTTAATACCAATTTAAAGTTTATCGATAACTTCTTAGCGATATCTGCAAAATATCGATTTGAATTTTTATCGATATTTTAAACTTTATTCTTAAACCTTCAACTTCAACAGAAGTTAAATTTGGTTATTATTTTTTCAATATTATTTTATCGATATTTCAAACTTCACTTTTACAACTTCAACAGAAGTTTGTTTCTATTGAGAATAACTTATGTAATTATTATTTTAATATTACTCCATATAACCAAATTAAATTTTGATTTTTATATACGAGAATGTTTGTCGATAACTTCTTTGCGATATCTGATATATATCGATTTGTATTTTTATCGATATTTTAAACTTCACTTTTACAACTTGAACTTCAACAGAAGTTCGTTTCCATTGAAAATAAATTGTGTAATTATTTTTTCAATATTACTCTAGATAAATTACATAGAATTTCCTTTTATATACAAGAAACGAGACCTTTATCATATTTTAATGTTTCTCGATAAGTTCTTCTGCAAAATATCGATTAATTCTTAAAGACACTTTGGGAAATTGCCTTAGATTTCTTTGATTTAGCTTGGCAATTATATTGGTTTTTCTTTCGCCTTTGTTGCGGGTGGATATATATGTGTGTGTGTGTGTGGGTGTGTGTGTGTGTGTGTGTGTGTGTGTGTGTGTATCTGCGTCTATATATGCATGCTATTTGCTCAGGGTCGAAAAGCCAACTTAAGTGACCGTTGGGCAAAGCGTTGCGGCCAATGTGACGAACCAACCGACACCAACGCCTCAATGCACTCAAATCCAACGTCACTTTGCGTGTTCGACTCGAACCCAAAAACAACAGCGCTGTGCACAACTAGAAAATACCCTGAAGTCAAATGTGATTAGAGTCCATGGAATGTGGAAGGTCTAAAAAGTTAAATACTTTTAATCCATGATACATAGATTAAGAATATTTCAACAGAGTTTGGTTTATCAATTTTTTTTGAATATCGATTAAGTTCGATTAAAAAGTGTCTCACAATCGATATTTATCGATATCACAAAAATGTGAGGAATTATCGAAACAAATTGTAAGCTTGTTCAGCGTACGAGATTATATATTTATGTAAATGTCTCCCGATCAAGAAAATATATATATGACTGTTACAAACACATTCACGCAATCATTATGCCCTTTAACAATTATCAATTGTTAATGCGCACAAAATAGAGAAAACAAATCAATTCCTGAACCAGTTGCAACCTTTCAGCTGGTCGGTCGCATGTCAAATCGTCGGTTTTTTGGACTCTCTCGGGCCGGCTTATCGATGTGGACACACGATATGCCACGGCTAAACTTTGCGTGTTGGCTAAACCTAATCCATGTGGTGAAGAGGAGGGGAGGAAAGGGGGCTGTGTGTGAATGTCAGCTAATCTGAACCGTGTGTTGTGCCATTTAGTTTGATTTCGCTTGAGGCAATCGCAAATGACAGAGGCAAAACAAACTAATTAGCAGTTGGTGCTCAGTTTCGAATCGCATTGCCATTTCCATAACCATTGCTGTGCCAGGAAGTTGTCAGCATTTAACGAGTGCTTGACAGACAGACACACACAGAGACTCTCTCACACGCACGTACGGATACTCATTCATTCAGTCGAATACTCGCAGTCAAACGAATATACTCGCACAACTTGCAACCGGAGCAGATCATGGAAATGCGCTTATGTCGGATTATCCTGTAATTTATGTTTGCAGCTCGCTGCAATCACAATGGATTCGCCTTCAGACACACACACACACATGCACACATACACTCATAGCTAATTGCCACGATCATTACACACACACAGTCGCAGGCTAATGACAATGCGGCGCAATGTGAGAGGAAACGGCGGCAGCTCGCAATTGCTGCAAGCGTTTTGTCTTGGCCCGCTCGTAGGCAGGGGCAGGGGCACAAGGGAACAGGGGCACGGGAAGGGGCAGGGGCAGATGACAACACAGAATTGTGTCATTCTGTCTGCAATGGACGCGCAGGATCGCAGCCCGGGGAGACAACGCGGCAAGCGCAAGGTAAAAAAGTAGGAAGCAAACAGCATTTGGCTGAGAAGGGAGACGGAGAGAGAGAGTGGTGAGAGAGGGGGTAGAGGGGGAAGGGGCACCCATCAACCGGAAGCGTAATCGAGCTAAACGGACACACAGCCGGGCCAAAGTGAGCAATGTGCGTGTGGGTTAACGTTAACCCATTGTGTAAAAGAAACAACACAAAAAAAAGAGTCGACAAAAAAGAGCGGGAAGCATTCAGGAAAAACGCCATGAGGAAATTCAGGCACTGAAAAACTGGCCAAATGGCTGAGGCTAAAGACAAAGAAAACAACAACAACAACAAGAAGAAGAAGTAAGAGAAAAATAAATAAAAAAAACGACAACTAGAAGAGGGCAATTAATAAGACGCAACTGCCTGACCTGTTCCGGAATGCCCAACAGGTGAGCGCAAATTGTGGAAGTCAACCTGACAAAAAAAAAGTAAGGACGCACTTTCTGTTTTCATAGAACAAGTCAATGTGGGGTCGCTTAAAGACTAGATCAAGTTGGCCTGATAAATAAGCAGCAGCAGCAACTATGTTATGGTGGGATTATTCCTGACCTAACCTTAAATGTCTATTTTAAGGTTGTGTCTAAATGACTTCAACATAAGTTACATATATACATATAGCTCGATAAACATTGACTAAGATATAACCTGAACCTTCTTCTAAAAACCAAATCATATTTTTTCAAATTTAAAAACCTTCTAAAACGAATCTTTAAGCCGACAGTTGGTTTAAACTTTGAACCGAACCAGCAACCTTTCTTTTTGCGGCTCTAATAATTATCATGATTAATGAAATAATAAATAAATCTGAACAATCTTCTTTTAATAACCAAATTTCATTTATTCAAATTTAAGACATTTTCAACCCTTAAATCGAACCAGCAACCTTTCTTTTTACTGTTCTAATAGTTATCATGATTAATGAAATAATAAATAATTGACTAAGATATCACAACTTAAATCTAATATATTTACTAAACCTTCTTTTAAGAATCATATTTCCCCAAATTTGAAAACCTTCTAAAACGAATCCAAAAGCTGAAAGTTGGTTTAAACTTTAAATCGAACCAGCAACCTTTCCTTTTGATATTTAAATAATTATCACGATTGAGCATATATCGAATAAATATCAATTATAAACAAATTATTAACAAGTTAACAATAATTAGTTATCAGTCAACAATTTAATAGATGAGCGTACGTCAGGTATATTATTTTTAGAGACTGAGATATGTTTAATTAGATATCTGAGCTGTGCCAAAAAAAATATTTTGCCGCCTCCGAAACGATTAAAATTATTATTGGGCGACAGATCTGGGCAATGTGCAATATACATATATATACACATATAAAGCTGGCGTCGAACTTCCTGAAGTCGTAAAAAAAAACGCACTAAAAGGGCGAAAGTAGCTGCATCTGCATTTGTATCTGTGCATTTGTATCTGTGCATTTGTATCTCTAGCTGCGCATTTGTATCTGTAGCTGTAGCTCTGCATTTGTATCTGCAATTGCGAATAACATTTTAATGCATTTGCTGACAGTTGCGGCAGGCAGGTCGCCAGCCAGCCAGCCAATTGATTGGCTTAATTTCGGCTATGCTTGCCACATGTGGCAAGTTGTGAGGTCAGCGAATGCCCAAATGCGGTTTCAAGTGCGCGCGGCGGCATTAGGCACAGTAAATGGGTGGCATCTGCAACGCAAGCCTATAAAAAAGGTGGCAATTAAAATGCAATGCTGCATTTGGGGGCATGCCACAAATGCGACGCTTATGGAGCGTCGTGGCACGCGACATGCCACCAAGTGGCAAGTGGCGAGTGGCGAGTTGCAGCTCGAGCTGCGAGTTATGCGTGCGAAAATGTTGCAACAGCAGCAAATGTGGCAGCAGCAAATGTGGCAAGTGGCACCTTGTTGCTGCTGCTGCTGCTGCCACGCGGCGTTTAATGCGTTTCTTGGTGTGAATTAATTTTATTGCCCAATTGTGTGTCGCGTCGCAACATGTTGAAACTATTAAGCGCTAGCGCCCAACTCCGCCTGCGCCCAACTATGTAGCTTTATGGCCAGACCTGCCCTGCCCCCCATTTAACGAGATTCCCAGACTCTTACACTTTTAAATATCTTTCTAAATAAATACATCTATATATATAGATATTTGTGAAAAATATATTTTGACTAAATGACAAAATGTCTTTATTTCTTAGGCAGAAATTGGCAAATTGTTTGACACCGGAAGCGTGTCTAGCGGTAATTACGCGCGCACATCTTAAGTATTCCAAAGAAAAGAAAAATATACAAAAAAAAATAAGAAAGAAGCAACAAAATGTTGGGAGAGAGAAGCGCACGTGCTGTACGCTGCGTGCTTCCTGCCGCCGGGTTTCACTTTCAGCTGCAACCGAAAGAGGAACAGCAGCAGGAGCAGCAGGAGCAGGAGCCAAAAGGACGACTCCTCGCTCAGAAGTAGGTTAGACTTCGCTGCCTGCTGTTGCTGCAGGGGTGCTCTACGAGCAGGGGAGGGGGTGCAGGGGCGCTGCTCAGAGATACTCTGATATGATAATCTTCAAATCGAGAGCTCGCACCTCATTTTTGCGGGCCTGCGGAGAGCCTTGGGCCCGCTGCCATTGTCTGGCCGAGTGCTTCCTGTCCTTGTGTATGTGTTGGCAATAAAAACGGGAACTTGTAAGCCAAGGTGCAGACAAGCAACACACAAACACACACACACACACACACAGACGAGCACACACTCAGATCTGCAGACTCTAATCGCCCCCGTCGAGGCGAGGGCTGTTCGTCATTTGGTTTTATCATTAACGACTCTTGTTGCTGCACTTACTATACTCTTTTTAGGGTATATTATAATTTTGTCGCCAATTGTGTAACAGAGTAACAGAGCATATCTCCATCAAGTATTTTAAATACTCAACAATATTAACTGTCGAGTCGACAGCCTTTCTTGGTCAACCTTGGTTTCCATCCATTCCATATTCCATCTTATTGTTGCACGCAGTTAAAATCGGCCCGTTTTTAGTTTGCCATCGATTGTGTAATGCCTAGCGGAGCATATCTCCATCAAGTATATATATTCCTGATCAATATTAACAGTTGACTCGATTGAGACATGTCCGCTTGTCAGTTTCTTTGTCAACCTTTCTTGGTCAACCTTAGTCTCCATCTTCCATATTTCATCTTTTTGTTGCAGGCAGTCAGAATCGACCCGTTATTATTTTTCTTAGCAGGGTATATCTCCATCAAGTATATATATTCCTGATCTATATTAACAGTTGACTCGATTGAGACATGTCCGCTTGTCTGTTTCTTTGTCAACCTTTCTTTGTCAACCTTAGTCTCCATCTTCCATATTCCATTTGTTGCAGGCACTCAGAATCGACCCGTTATTATTTTTCTTAGCAGGGTATATCTCCATCAAGTATATATATTCCTGATCTATATTAACAGTTGACTCGATTGAGACATGTCCGCTTGTCTGTTTCTTTGTCAACCTTTCTTGGTCAACCTTTGTCTCCATCTTCCATATTCCATTTTGTTGTTGCAGGAACTCAGAATCGACCCGACTTAATCCTATAGCTGACATAGGAACAATCGATTAATTTATTTTTAAACAACATTTCTGATAAAACGTGACATGCACAAAAGCCTATAAACATCGGACAACGATCTGTAGTTCTAAAGGAATAATTCCTCGAAGGAATAATTTGTTGTATGGAAGACTTTTCACAGCACTTACAAGCTTCTCTCCTCTCAAATACCTGCAAGCTTTTATCAGATCGGTTTACTATATTATGTAGTTCCCATAGAAATAACCGACTGGAAAGAACCGTCTACACATTTATAATAGGTCATTCAATCGTCGGCTTGTCGCAGATACTCGCTTCCTTCTTGTCTTTTTTCTGTTGTTATCTTTATCGCTTGCCTGCGATCTGCCCCTTGTGCTCTCTTGAAAACGCAAAAAAAAAGTGAAAACAAAAGACCAACAAATGAAGTAGAAGTACTTTTGGGGAGTCGGAGTCGGAGCTGGAGCTCTCCCTGCTAGACCAGACTCTAGCCAGGGCCAGGAAGTTCCCTATCGCCTATCGGAATTGGCAAATATTTTAATTGGACTCAGCTGCCGCCGCCGCTGTCGACCTGGCCTAGACAGATCTAATCAAGGGCCAGAAACGGTAAAAGCTAAGCATTTGGCCGAAAAAGTAAAAGCCAAAACAAGGCCAAATAAAAACGGGGCAGCCTTTGATGTCACATATGTGTCCTGTCTGCCGCCATATCCTGTCATTTTTCTGCTCGTCTTCTTTTTGTTTTTTGTTTGCCACAAATTAAGTTAACTTCCTGTGTGTCTATCGCTAATAGCAAATTAATAAGTGCTTCCGGTCAATTTTTGCGGTTGATTTTTTGTTTAGCTTTTTTTTTTTTTTGAGTGGGCCATGGGCGGGGCTCACTGTCTGGCAGGACAATTGTCAATTGGCAACTGGGGCGGCCGCCTTTTGTGGCGCTCGTCCTTGACACATTTTGGGCCTGCAACTGCAACTGCTGCCGCTTTCCGCTTGCCACTTGAGTGGCAGCAGGTCGCAGGACACGGCAGGTCCTCTGTCTTGCAGCTCGTTATCTATGTAGGGCTCTCGGCTATCTGTGGCACGTTGCACGCTGCCGTTACCTGTCCCACTGTCAGCGCGGAGGGTTCCGTCTCTCCTCCGGCTGCTTCCTGTTCTCTTATTGTCTTGCCCTGTGTCTTACACCTACTGCAAACTGCAACTGCAAACTGCAAACTGCAACTGCAGCCGCAGGAAGACGCAAGTTCCTGCGCCCGCGCACAGCTGTTCAAATGACCCAATTGATAAAGCGAACCGGGGCCAATCTTGCGAGTGTACACTGTATAAACATATATCTGCTGTTGCTGTGCGGAAGAAGAGATTGGTATTGTAAAGTACAGAATCTTAAAAGAATAACTAATAAAAACTTCTACTAGGTTAAACCAAAACAAGTAAGGGGTTATAGTTGGGAGCTCCCGACTAGGGGACACCCTGAACCCTCTTCTTCCAACAGGCGATAAATATAAAATGAAAGATACTTGATATATATTTACTTTTCTAGAAGCTACATGTCAATTTTGGCGACTCTAGCTCATATTATTTGCCGAAATTGCTTAAAAAACTGGATTTCGATATCGATTTTTATCGATTACTTGGAAACGGGGCAAGTTATCGAATATCGGAAACAAACTCGATCTGCGCGGGGACTAGGAGGACCTACAGCTCAAATTTCAAGTCTCTAGCTCTTATAGATTCTGAGATCCTTGCGATTATACATGCGGACAGACAGGCGGACGGAGGGACGGACGGACAGACGGATGGACATGGCTAGATCGACTCGGCTGTTGATGCTGATCAAGAATATATATACTTTATGGGGTCGGAGATGCTTCCTTCTGCCTGTAACATACATTTGCACAAAAACATTATAATTTTTTTTACCCATTTTCAATGGGTTCAGGGCGTAATTATGTATTAGAAAAACTTTTCTAATTGATTAAATTGTTAACTTCTAAACACATTATTTGAACAGCTTTGCCATAAACCCTTGACGTTTCTATCTATCTATCTATCTTGGGTATTATAAAGTATTTAAATTAACAGAATCTTAAAACAATAGCAAATAAAACCTTTCACTGAATTAAACCAAAATTTGATTTAAAAATCATTTGCTTATTGATTAAATTGTAAGTTTTTAAACAAAGTTTTTTAAATCTTTGCCATAAACTCTTGACTTTTCTGTGTACGTTTAAATATAAATATTCAGCTCTGCGTCTCTTATTAATATCATAATTAAATTTTAATATTCTAAAATTACACTTATAATTATTCAAAATCAGATAAGAGCAGCAAATTGATGTATCGCAAACGATTCAATAGCATGTACACTGAGCGAAATTGTTGTGTTAAATGTCATTTTATTATCATTATTAATTATTAGACAATTATTTAAACTTATCCTAACTAATTTAATGTGATTTTTTGAATTAGTTTTTTGTTTAGTTGAGCTGCCAATTTCTTTGCGTGTATTTTGGGAGATCAAATGTTGTGTAAAATGTGCTTAGTTTTTTTCCATATTTAATTGTCAACATATTTAACTTAAACTTAACTAATTTTATATGTGATTTATGAGCTTTGTCGCAAAAGAGTTTGAATTATTGTTTTATTTAATTGAGCTGCCAATTTCTTTGCGTGTATTTTGTGGCAGACACGAGTGCTGCTTGCCACAGAGATGCTGTGGCATGCCTCCAGCTGCTCGCAGCTATGCCGTCGGCTTTCATCATCATCATTGTTGTTCTTCTTCTTCTTGTTGTTGCTACTCGTATTTTTCACATTTTTAGCTTAATTGCATTGGCCGGCCGCACGTTCCACTGGCTGTTGGGGCCAATTGTTTGCCCTGCCTCACGTGCAACAGCAACAGCAGCAACTGGTATTCAGCTGCCTGCCAAGTAGCTAATAGATGCAACAGACACACTTAAGTGTGGAGGGGTGGGGTGGGGGGCACACATTGTTGGCGGGGGTGGCGACGCGCTGCCATTGATGATGATGGGGCGTTGACAAGGACAGGGGGCAGGTTGCAGGTTGCAAGTTTGCCTTGTGGCAGGTGTTTGTGTTTTGGCTTGTTAAGTTTAAGATTGTTTGATATTGTGCAGCAGCAGCAGTTGTTGTTGTTGTTGTTGTTGTTGCAACGTGTTGTTGCAACGAGCGCTTTGGCGCTAAGCGACATGTTTCAATTATGATTGTTGGCGTGTTTTATTAATTACGAGGTATCAGCTATGCCGTTTAGCTGGGCATTTAGTACACACACACACACACACACCCTCTCCTTATATGTGTGTGTGTTTAATTGCGCATTGCATTCACATGCCAATCCATGAAGCATAAAGCCAAGCCAGCCCAGCAAAGGATATGCCAAATTAGTCTTAAACAATTTCAACAGTTAGCCAAGCAAGACCTGGCGCAGCCAGGACAAATATATGAACATGTGTGTAGAGGTTTAGCTTGCCGGACAGGCTTTATAAATTAACCCCACCAACATTATCTCTTTATCCTAGTATATATACTTTAAACTCTATATATCTGGCATAAATTGCCTTACTTTATTGCTAACTTCGTTCTTTATTGTATTTTATTTTTTAATATTGTAAATTAAGATTATTTGAACTTAATTATTTTTATTTTTATTTTGTAAATTTTTTTTTCTTAAGCGCATTTTTTTTTCTCTACCAACAAAATTAGCTGTGAAATGGGGCAGCTGACCGGAGGGGCAAAAAATAGACCTGCATCGCGCTATGCTATTAGAAATTGTGTATTCTAATTAGGCTTTCAGCATTTAATTTGCATAATTTGATGCATTTATTAATTAAAAAGACACTCGTATTTGTCCGCCATTATTAAATAAATAACAAAATAAATAAACAAATAAATCAAATATAAATATTTGTTTGGCTGGCTGAATTAGAAAAATTAGAAAAAAGAAACACAATTTTTTGTTGTTGGATGAATATAAATGAAAAGAAAACCAAGACTTCAAATCAGCCAAACAAAAATGTATGATATGAAAAGGTCGGCAAATCCAGCATTAAATAAAATATATAACATATATATATATATGTATTTATTAAAGCCTGCCACACGCCCTTGCCCCTAGCCTAGCCGCAGCGAATGTGCTGCAGAGAATCAGAGAGAATCGTCATCTTAAGCGCGTCAACTGAACAATCTAACTGATTGCTTACAAATGAATCTCAATTAAAATTAATTCAAAACATGAACTGGGTATTATTTACCCGTTTGACACTCACACACACTCGCACACACACGAGCGTGTTAGATATATGCCACAGATTGACATACATCTCCGTATGAAGCTCATGACATTGCAGTGCAGATCAAGCAGAAGCTGCCACCATCATGGTGTTATGTACACACATATATATCTACACATATATATATCGGCAACAATTAATTTGGTATTCGTGATTCTACTTAACATCGATTGACCCCAACAGATTAGTGTAGGGAACCAAGCAAAGAAATGCGAAGCAACATTCTTCTCTTCTTCTCTGAGTAGGTCGAGAGCTTCGGCTGTGACGCAAATTGTCAACTTTTTTGCCTCCATTTATTCGCTCGCTTTTCACGCTTTTCATGCCAGATAGAATATATATATATATAGAGATATGTATATTTGTGTATTTGTGTTAATTGCCCAATGCCAGGCGCTTTTTGGGGCGCCTCGGGCTAGCTGCGATTGAATTAAAATCGTTTGCGGCCACTTGCTGCCCGTAGTTAGAACTGGCGTTTTCCCCTTTAACCCCCCCCCCCCCCCTGTCACTCGCTATGGTGTCGATTAGTCTCTCCCACAGATCACTTTTGATTGCTCTGATATTTGCTTAAATGATTGATCAATGAGACAATTGCTGGAAGACGCAATCTCTCGTGCCAGCGAATTTGCATGAATCTCAAAAGATGGAAAACAACAACAACAAAACAAAACAAAACGCCGTGAGATCGACAGCCATTCGTCGGCATCGGGGCAATCAGTGCCACATCGCGTTATTGAATGTGGCCTTATTGATTGACAAATAGAATATACTTATTTGCCACACAGCCGGGCACTGATTGTGCACTGATTTGTCTATCAGACCATTACACAACGAGCCAACACGCTGTTTCTATTCCAAGCCGACCTTTCAGCCAGGTGTGCATCTAGGTTTTTTTCTTCAATCTATTGATTGACGCTCTGCCAAACTGAAAAATGTATCTTGTTGAATGACAACCAAATTTGATCTTCCATTTTCTTTATATCGATAATAATCGATATATAGATGTAGTCTAGGTTTTCTTCTTCAATCTATTGATAGATGCTCTTCCAAAACGTATCACTGAAAACTCGATCTGTTTTTTAGTGAATGACAACTAAATTTGATCTTTCATTTTCTTGATATCGATAATTATCGATATATAAGTAGATGTATTTTTTTAGGCCAGATGTGCATCCAAGTTTTCTTCTTCAATCTATTGATTGATGCTCTACCAAAACTTATCACTGAAAACTCGATTTGTTTTCTTGTTGAATGACAACCAAATTTGATCTTCCATTTTCTTTATATCGATAATAATCGATATATAGATGTAGTCTTTTAGGCCAGATGTGCATCCAAGTTTTCTTCTTCTATCTATTGATTGATGCTCTTCCAATACTTATCCCTGAAAATGTATCCGTTTTCTTGTAGAATGACAGCCAAATATGATCTTCAATTTTCTTGATATCGATAATAATCGATCTGGAGATATCGTTTTTTAGGCATAGCTCGATAATTATAGAAGCATAAAACTAAGTGTGTAGCTTCTCTTGTAGTATATGCCGATAGGAAATAGTTCCCTTTTCGAATATCTCCCCTATCAACCTCCCAAAATTGGAAGAATATCATCTTATCACAGCCAACTTTGGTCTTTCATTTTAATAATATCGATAGAAATCGATATTGCGATAGAGTTTTTAGGTAAAATAATAATCGATCTGGAGATATCGTTTTGTTGGGCATAGAAAATATGTGAGCTAGCACCATCAAACTTTTTATGTAGCTTCTCGTATGATATATGATATTGGAAATCGTTCCCTTTGCGGATAACTCCCCTTTCAGAAATTTCATCTTATAAGTAAGAATCTTACGCTTTTGGTATATATACAAATATGTATTCCATATTTAAGCCCTGAAAGCTTAATGAGGATCGCACTATAACGAAAGAAGTTAATCAAGAATGCAATTCTTATACATAGTGTGGATCTTAAGCAAGAAGAAGCACAGTCGTATGTGCGCTGCATATGCTGTGCAGAGTATCTTCCAGTCGTTCACTCTAAAAGTAATTCGAACAAATTGGTTTTTGCGATACTCAACAACTTGTCGGGGGTAATTTTTGTCAGTCGAGTCGAGTCGAAGCGGCGAGGCGCAGTTGTTTTGTTTTTGTCATAACAACAACATTCCCAGATCATTTAAATGACTCGCAAAGAAAGTGTCCTGTCAACTGGGTTTTTAGGGGTTGTCCGGCCGGGATGCTATTCTCGGTTTTTCTGATCCTGTGAGAAGTCAACTACATAAATTTGCCGCTGCTCATTCGGGCCTGACAAAATGTGTCCCTTGCCTTTTATTTCTAACTTGTATAAATGCTAACCTATTTAATTGACTTATAATTGGAGAAACCCACACACACACACACACACACACACACACACACACACACACACACACACCCGAGCAGAGAGAAAGAGAGAATTAGGGAGCGAGGCAGAGAGGTTGGGCACCAGCATATGTGTAACTAATAATTTTGTGCGAGGAATTCCTCAAGCGCAACAGAGGGCCAAAGGCACGTTAAGCTGGACGAGCACATCCCCCTGGTCCCTGGTTCCCTAGTTCCTGGCCAGGATCACAATCACATGTGAAAAGTTAGCGGCGCGCAAATGCAAGAGTCACACTTGAACGAGTTTCAGTTTTGGCCAGCGAGTGTACAGCATAGACTAAAGAGAGAGAGAGAGAGAGAGAGAGGGAGAGAGAATGCCGACTAGGGTGCCGCGAGCACAATTTATGCCGCCCGCCATGTTGAACTTGAAATTGTAATTGGCATTGGCAAGGGCACCTACATATGCCAGGCCGAGACCGAGACCCAGACCGAGACCGAGTTGACAAAGTTGCCCCAGTGTGCACCGTGGTGCACAGTCTGTGACTGTGACTGTGCCCGTACCTGCCCAGTTCCTGTCCTGTCAGCTGGGCTCAGCCAAAGGTACACACAAATATTGAGACCAAAAGCCGGCTCTGCACAGACAAGTCGCAGTCATTTATTTTGCTTAAGGCCAAGTCGCTAAGAAGAACAAATTTTTAAATAGATGGAAACACTTTTGCGTAGTTCCACAAAATTCACAATATTCTTGAAAGTTCAGCTGAAACCATGGCAACAATTTAAAAAAAGATCAGCTAAAAAGCTGTAGAAACTTTAAGTGTGCTTAATTTCAATTTCTGATTACAATTAATTTAATTTGAAATAGTTTTAAATTATTTTGTAAGCTTCTATGCGTAGATCAATCATTTTAGAAGCTTTTAAGCAACACCGAGCTTTAGGCGAGCTTTAAAGCAAGCTCGCAGATAAATTTATTACACTTAAAGCTTACTGAATTAGCAAAATCAGACAAAAAGCAAATACACAAATGCATATTTGTCCTAATAAGCTTAACGTATTTTGTGACCTTCTTAGCATAGAAAAATAATCCAAGAAGCTTTAAAGCCCCCAGAGCTTTAAGCGAGCTTTAAAGCAGGCTTAAAGATTACTGTATTGGCAAAGGCAGGCACGAATTAAGGCTTGCCTCTTGGATTTTAATACTCTTAAAACTAATTTAGAGCTTGTTCAGCTATATTAATTAAAATATATATCAAAGCTCGAAGCTTTAAATTATTTTGAAATATGAAAACTAATCCCCCAAGTGCAAAAAAGAAATTACAATAAATTTTTATTATATTTATTAATTCATTTATTAATTATTTACGATTCGTCTTGTATTTTTGGAATTAAAACAAGTTTAAAGCTTGTTCGGCTATATTAATTAAAATATATATTAAAGCTCGAGGTCATGAAAGGCGGCTAACCCTTGACTAAAACTAATTTATAGCAGCTTGTAAAATATATTAAAGCTCGATGTTTTAAACTTGTTTTCGAAATATGAAAACCAATTTCCCAATAAATATTTTTGAATGAGCTTAATAGGGAATATATTTGTAAGTTAGCCCAGTTTCGTCAGTTGTTTAAATATATGCCCTACAATTCGATCAGATGTGACAAAGTGTTAAGTTAATAATTTGCCAGACTTGGGGTCTGGTTGGTTTATAATTGAAAAAATGCCAGCAGACATTGCGCTATGGCACGAGAGAGCTTTATTAATTTTTGTATTTAAAACATTTCAAGCACTCGACACCTTCTTCGGCCTGCCCGCCGCATCGAACGCACTTGCTGCAGTGGCAGTAGCAGTAAATGTGGCAGCAGCAGTAGCAGTAAATGTGGCAGCAGCAGCAGCAGTAGCAGTAGGACCAGTAGCAATGATCTCAAATTAATGCCCAACGCTGGCGAGTAGAAATAATGAGCCTGCAGATGCCTGAAGAGATGGGCAAATGGAGCTCTGGACAAAAGGGAGTTGGGCAAAGGGAGATGGGCGGCGGGAGATGGGCAGAGGGAGATGGGCAGAAGGAGATGGGCAGAAGGGAGCTTGGGCAAAGGAGATTGGCAAAAAGGAGCTGGGCAGAGGGAGATGGGAGAGGAGATTGGAAGAGGAAGCTGGGCAGAAGGGAGCTTGGGCAGACGGAGCTGGGTAGAGGAGATTGGAAGAGGGAGCTGGGCAGAGGGAGCTGGGGCAGAGGAGATTGGTAAAAGGGAGCTGGGCAATTGGAGCTGGGCGAAAGGGAGCTGGGCGAAAGGGAGCTGGCGACGTGCGACGCGAACGCGCGCATAATCAACAAGGCCTGGACATGGGCCTGGATATGAGCATGGACAACGACATGGACATGGACATGGACATGGACAAAGACATGGACATGGGCATGCCAGTGCCGATTGGGCTGGCTTCTGTGCGCAGCCTTTATGATTATTGTTATTATTGAGTGTATTGGCCGGCAATTGAGGCCAAGTCATCATTAATGCGGCAGCAGCATTACCAAAAACCCGGCACTAAAATCAAATCGCCACAAATATAATTAAATGTCGCTGCTGCAGTAGCTCCTACTGCTGCTGCAGTAGCTCTTACTGCTGCTGCTGCGTAATTTGGTAAACATTCTTTTGATCGGATCGCATAGCCGGAGAGGAGACGCAGTCGCGCATTTTGTCAACCGGTTTGCCTCTCTCTCTCTATCTCGCTCTCTCTCTCTGTCCCTCGTTCTCTCTCTGTCTCGCTGTCTGCGCTGTGCTTATCTGCGGCTTTGTGGCATCTTTAAATGGCGTTTTTTCGCACTCGCAGACGCGCGGGCGTCGTGCCGGGCGGGGAATGGGCCAAGGAGCGCCGCAGCGGCCAACAAAACGTTTGCTGATTTTTAATTATTTTGCACGACGATCGGTTCGCCATCGTGTGGACTTCCAACTCCTGGCCAGGCCAGGAGAGAGAGGATGCCGAAAAAGTCGCAGCGAGCTGGGCCTTTCGTCACTTCAATATTGAAACACTTAATCACAATTTCGTTAAGGGCATGCCAAAAGGAGCTGAAATTGGAATTGGAGTTGAAGTTGGAGCGCTGCACATAAATGGCAAATGTTTCGAAATTCCAAATATCTCATACAAATTACCAAAAGGCAAAGCCACTGACAGCAGCAGCAGCAGCAAAGAAACTGAGATGAGAACTGAAATGATATTTTGCCGAATGCCGAATGCCCCAAAACTGTGCTCTGACCGCTTGGGAATTTCATTGCTGATGACGAACACGACGATGATCGTCTGGGCGTCTGTTGATAATTAATAACAGACAGACAGACAGACGGACAGACAGACAGACGCATAAAAACGGGCCCAACACCCAATCACAAAAACGCACGCTGCGGCCGCATAAGGCCAAAACCAGCCCAGCCAATGGTAATGGCATGGCCAAGATCGCTGCGGTAGCTGCCCGGCCCATTGGCCACGAAAAGCAACAAGATAAAAAAAAAGTCAAATGAAACGAAAACAAGCCAAACAAAAAGTAAACCAGAGCCAGACGAGTCTAAAGCAGACATAATCTCAGACAAGCAGGAATGTCAATGCAACTGGTAGACACGGCAAAACTTGTCCCCGTCTGCGATTAAGATCACAAGATTCAACGATCGACGATCGACGATCGACGCCTACTCCAGGCTGACAGACGACACGACAGCAACACGTTAAGTGACAGTGACAACTGTGCAATTAGAATCCATGTTAGCTACGACAACTAATTGAGGAACGCACACGATCACACGATCGCACGATCACCGGAAGATTGAACAGCTTATCTATGCTCATGTTGTGTTTTTACTTTTAGCTGCGAACACATTTCACATTTCATCTTAACTCGAGCTATGATAAATGATTAAGTAAGCCAGACGATCACACACGATCACTAGAAACTAGAACAGCTAATCTGTTTAATTTATTAGCCTAGATCGGAATAAACCTCAAAAGCTATATTAACTTTGATAACAGATTGAACTAGAACAGCTAATCTGTTTAATTTATCAGCCTAGATCAGAATAAACCTCAAAAGCTATATTAACTTTGATAACAGATTGAATAACCCGATCACGATCACTTGATCCATGATCACACGATCACCAGGAACTAGAACAGCTAATCTGAATACACAGTTTAATCCATTATCCATTAGCCTAGATCAGAATAAACCTCACAATTATCAGCCACACGATCACTTGATCCATGATCACACGATCACCAGGAACTAGAACAACTAATCCTAACATACAGTTAAATACATTAGTCTAGATCAGAATACAATTCACAATTATGAGATATACAAACATTGACAATTTATTAAAGACGATCACGATCACGCGATCACTAGGAACTGGATCATCTATAGACCCACAATTGGAGCTGATTAAAGATCTTTAAGCGTAGGACTCAATAAAATTCACAACTTTAAGCAAAATTGATTGATTAACCCACAAGAACACACGATCTATGATCACACGATCACCAGGAACTAGATCAGCTTAATTTAACTTACAGGTTAATCTATTAGCTTAGATCAGAATAAACTGAAGAAGAACCGACACGATCGCACGATCTTTGATCACACGATCACCAGGAACTAGATCAGCTACAGATCATAATAAAATCGACTTTCGGAACTTATTAAAGATCTTTGGGCCTAAGTCGCAATATAATACACAACTCGAATCAAAGTATCTCACGATCAATTAAGATTAATACATATAATTTGATCTGTTAGTTGTAAAAATCGATGACAACTAATTGGAGAACTTACGCGATTTATGATCACACGATCTAGCAGTTAGATCAGAACTAGATCCACGGTTCGGAACTGATTAAAGATCTTTAAGCGTAAGTCCCAAAGAAATCCGATCGCGCGATCAATTGATCTTAATACATATAATTAGATCTGTTAGTTATAAAAATCGACGACAACTAATTGAAGAACTTACGCGATTTATGATCACACGATCACTAGCAAGTAGATCAGAACTAGATCCAACTTTAGAACTGATTAAAGATCTTTAAGCGTAAGTCCCAAAGAAATCCGATCGCACGATCAATTGATCTTAATGGATATAATTTGATCTGTTAGTTATAAAAATCGACGACAACTAATTGGCGAACTCACACGATCGCCCAAAAAAAGAAGGTAAAGAATCTCCTGGCTAATCTGGGCATACTTTTTGATCAGCTGCCCCCAAGGGAGCTACTCTGGACTTGACTGTGCGACAAACTGTTCGATCGATCGATCGATCAGTCGATGATTTTTCGCAATGGCAATCAGAATTCAGATCACGCAGCAGTCGCTTTGAAAACTGATTAAATGACACAAAAACAATTAATGCCTATGGCTGGTAAATCAAATGTGATATTGCCAAGGACAGAGACAAGGAAAAGGGACCAAAGCAGCAGAAGCAGCGCCATGGTGCCAGGGCCGCACGATTTATAGCCCGAATGGAATGTGCCACGATGTGCACAAGGATCAGAGATGAAAATCGCCACAGCGAACGCGCACTCGATAATAAAAAACAATTTAGCTCGATGCAGATGGGGAGAGGGGGGGGGCGAGGGGAAGTTCAACTGGGGCAGGCAGGCAACTGCTCTCGAATGATTAAAACACATTAAAAATCCAGTAGCCGCAGAAGAAACCAACGAAGATTGCGAACGGAAGACGGGAAGAGGGACAGAAGGACAGAGGGAAGGGGGAAGATTGAGGACTGCGAAGACTCTGAATTTCAGTTTCAGTTTGAGTTTGACGACTTTTTCCACACATCGCGCAGCCAACTAATTTCATATTTTTCATGCAATTGCGCAAATTCCGTAGCGCCCCAAAAAGTATCTCTCTCTCTGTGTGTGTATCTGTGTCTGTGTGTGTGTGTGTGTGTGTGTGCTGCTCTTGATGGCCGGGGACTACCTGTTGCGACGTGTTATTAGGGCGACGTATTGACGACAAGCAAACGTCAACCCAAACGTCAGCTCATCATATCATCGATTGATGCGCGAGTCCCCCCCCCCCCCTCCCTCCGGGACTGTGTACCCCCATTCCCCCCTCCCCTCTGGTGCCGGCTGTTGGCAGTTTTTGGAGCTTGTTCGGCTGCTTGTTTGGAATTTTGTAGTTTGTGGCAGACCCAAAAATGTTGGCTGCCCTCTAATTTTGGGACCAGAGGCCAGAGTCGTCCGGCTTTCAGATTCCTGCCCCATCGAGCTGGTGATATTTCTACAAGTTGAGTTTGTCTCGGTTTTATATATATTTTTGATACCCTTTTTGCCGCGGAGCTGCTGCTGCTGCTGCTGCGCTTTAATGAGGATTATTAAATGCGAGATTATTATGTGCTGCAATTACTTTTCGCAGCCACTGTGCTGCCTGCCTGTGATTTATTTTATTGAACCATAAAAATGTAAATTTTTGCTGAACAAAAGACGAAAGTTAATCGTTGTCAATTATGGTCTTTGACAGCATAATATTCAACTTGCCAGACGACGGATCCTTCAGATTCCTCTCCCAACGGGCAGATCTGGAGCAAAGATTGGTTCGAGCTTAAAGATTAGCATTTTATGCGGGCACACAGGATCAGCTGGACACGAGTGCTCTCTCTCTCTCTCTCTCTCTCTCTCTCTCTCTCTCGCTCTCTTGTGCCCGTTTGGCCGCTGGCAATTCAGTTTCCGGCCCTCAAGGGGGATGGGGAGGGGGACAACTACCCTCTATTAACATAATCACAACACGAGTCCGAAAATTACGCACAGCTCGAGATCAATTTTTGTCGAAGACCGCGCATCACTGCAGGGCGATCAATTAAAATTTTGATCGAATTTTTCGTCAATTTTTTGACATGTGGCCAACAGAAGCCAACAATGGGGCGTGGCATTTGGCAACCGGACACAGTCTCTGCCGCCGTCGCAGTCAGCGTCGCAGTCGACGTCGCAGTCGTAATATGCTGCAGTCCGGCCAAGATCAATGTAAGCTGAAATTGTCGGGCGAGTTGCCTTGGGCCAAAAAGCTGCTGCTCCTCGACTCGAGCTCCAGTTCCAGTTGCAGTCGCGGTCTTTGGCCTGAATATGAAATTGATTAAAGCGTAAATGAATTTTGTGGCTGGCCAAGAGGACTCTCGTCGATGATTATAACATAAGATCGATGGCTGCTGTCTGTGCTGATCGCTAACTCGATGCGGCGGCTACTGTGGAAAGCAGACGCCGTCTTGATCGGGCCAAAATGATGCACACTATTTGCTACCTCTTATTAAATTTATCTACCCTGCATAACAGAGAAATTATCAAGGCACATCACAAATCGAAAATGCTCAGGAATAAAGACATTTTTTATTTTATATGCAAAATATTTCAATTTAATTGCCTGCTAGGAAAATTATTCAATTTAAAGGAAATATGAATTTCTGAGGGAATTAGACGCTAGAATAAATTTATATAAATAATATAATTTAAAAGAAATTTACATTTCTGAGCGAAATAGACTGTAGAATATATTTGCTGAACTCTTTATGTGGTTCAAATAGAAAATGTTTAAGCAGAAAAACTTAATACATCGTTTTTACTATATACAAAATATTTAAACATAATTTCAAATCAGAAAAATTATTTAATTTAAAGGAAATTTGAATTTCTAAAGTTTGCTAAATTATAGAATTAGACAGTAGAACATATTTGTTGAACTCTTTTGTTGGCTCTTCAAAGTTTCGACCAGCATTCAGTTTTTTGCCAGGGTATCTTATAGTTTGTCATTCTCTGCTGCAGTTGCCGCACCTTTTTGGGCAATTTGCGGCCGTGGCGAGTTTTTGTTTGGCATCAAATAGAAAATGTTTACAAATAAAGTCTTAATATTCATTTTTAATTCCAATAAAATATGTAATTTTGATTGAAAATCAGGCAAATTTTTGAATTTGAATTTATTTTTATTTATTTATTTATTTTTTTTATTTAATTATTTGAACAAATTTGACTTTTTGATTGGAAACTATAATTAAGTTCTTGAATCTTTCGACCAGCATTCAGTTACGTCCTTGCCAGGGTATCTTATAGTTTGTCATGCCCACTCCTCACATTTTTTGGCAAATTCGCAGCCGTGGCAAGTTTTTGTCTGGCATTTGACAAACTAGCCAGAGGCAAGCGCAGCGCAGCGCAGGAACAGAAGCTGGCCAGTTTTATTGTTCTGGTGCTTAGGCAACCTTCGCAAGCCTTAAGTTTATCCGCACGATCAGCGCAGATCCGAGTACCATAATTTTGGGGCTCCAAAAAAAAAAGAAACGAATAAGAAATATGTGTAGGAATTCCTTGCGTGCCAGGCGAAGATCAGGGCCAAAGAAACGGTAAACGGTAGCCACGGCTTTAATTGAGGTGCCCGGCTCCGGAGAGATTACCTAGGCGCTGCGTGGCTTATGCGTCGGCAGGTCGCTGGTTCAACTTGTTTCCACTTGCCACTCGATTTCAATGTTTCAGTCAGTCAGCTTATTAATAGGTTCAATAAAACGCGCAAAGAGGAAGAGTTAGGCAACAAAAAAATATATATAAAAAAAAAGCCAACTAATGGCCGCAGAGAGCCAGAAACATTAATTTAGTTACGCTCCGCTGAGCGGCAAAGAGTAGTGGATCGAGGGGGGCGGGGGCGGAGTTGGAGTCTCTCAGCGGAGTCTTAAGCCTCGCGTCATTAAAGACAATTTCGTGATTCGCCAAATTACCTGCCAAATTATAGAAAGCAAACAAATCGGGCGCACACAAATCAATAGAAATCAACGCCTGTCAGGCGAGAGGCAGCTTGGAGCTTGGAGATTGGAGCTGAGGTCTCTGGCATTTTCTTTGGAGCTGCCACTAGCGATGCGAAGTTCAGGCCATTGTGGACTTAATCAATCAATACAATTGAAATTTGGGTTGTTATTTTTAGGTGCACAGAATAAAAGTGAAGAATCAAGTGAAATTTTTTGCCGCATTCAAACCGAATCAACACTTAGCTAGACAAATAAATCAATTGACACTTAAATAGATAGTTATACTTCAATGCTGGAGATGGAAGAAAACTCGATTTCGTCTTATTAGATTTATATTTTCTTTCTAAGGCATGCCATTAATATTGAGAATTGAACGCAGAAAGTGTGACCAAAAAATTATACTAAAAATTTTCCTTATTATTAAATTACTTTAATAAAAAATAGTCATCATTTTTACTCATTTCTCTCCCACACTCAGAAAGTGTGACCATATCGCACCGATCGCATCCCTACTCGATACTCATTTGTACTCATTTCTCCCAAAGTGTGACCATATTTACAAATCTAAAAAATTACTTTAATATAAAAATACTCTTTTCCGCGGGATTCGCTGTCCCGCTCCAGATCCCATCTCTACTCAATACTCATCTGTACTCATTTCTCCCACACGCAGAAAGTGTGACCATACTTACAGAACTTTTATTACTTTAATATTTACAAAACTTAAAGTGCTTTAATAAAAGATACTCCTATCCACGGGATTCCCTTTTTACGATCGCATCTCTACTCGATACTCGTTTGTACTCATTTCTCCCACACAGAGAAAGTGTAACCATATTTACAAAACTTTAAACTACTTTAATATAAAAATGCTCTTTTTCGCGGGATTCGTTGTCCCGCTCCTGATCCCATCTCTACTCAATACTCATCTGTACTCTTTTCTCCCACACACAGAAAGTGTTACCGTATTTTTAAATTACTTTAATAAACGATACTCCTATCCACGGGATTCCTTTTTCCTGATTGCATCTCTACTCGATACTCATTTGTACTCATTTCTCTCCCACACAGAGAAAGTGTGACCATATTTACAAAACTTTAAAATACTCTCATAAAAAATTGTTTTATCCGCGGGATTCCTTTTTCCCGATCGCATCTCTACTCGATACTCTTTTGTACTCATTTCTCCCAAAGTGTGACCATATTTACAAAACTTTAAATTACTTTAATATAAAAATACTCTTTTCCGCGGGATTCGTTGTCCCGCTCCTGATCCCATCTCTACTCGATACTCATTTGTACTCATTTCTCCCACACGTATTTTAAAATTACTTTAATAAAAAATGCTTTTATCCGCAGGATTCCTTTTTCCCGATCGCATCCCTACTCGATACTCATTTGTACTCATTTCTCCCAAAGTGTGACTATATACAAATCTAAGAATTACTTTAATATAAAAATACTCTTTTCCGCGGGATTCGTTGTCCCGCTCCTGATCCCATCTCTACTCAGTACTCATCTGTACTCTTTTCTCCCACACACAGAAAGTGTGACCGTATTTTTAAATTACTTTTGTAAAAGATACTCCTATCCACGGGATTCCTTTTTCCCGATCGCATCTCTACTCAATACTCATCTGTACCCATTTCTCCCACACACAGAAAGTGTGACCGTATTTTTAAATTACTTTAATAAAAGATACTCCTATCCACGGGATTCCTTTTTCCCGATCGCATCTCTACTCGATACTTATTTGAACTCATTTCTCCCAAAGTGTGACCATATTTACAAAACTTTAAATTACTTTAATAAAAAATGCTTTTATCCACGGGATTCCCTTTTCCCGATTGCGTCTCTACTCGATACTCATTTGTACTCATTTCTCTCCCACACAGAGCCAGGCCCTGGCGCTCACCCGTGCGGCCAATGCGGCGGCTGTGGTTGCCGCGGCCAATGCCAATGCCAGCGCCAATGCCAAATCGCCATCGGCTGCCGCCAGCCTGATGGACATGGCCGTCAAGAAGGAGCACTCGCTGTCGCCGACGCACAGCGTCATCGTCGAGGAAGCCGGCGTCGGCCTTGGCCAATTGCAGCACAGACGCGCCTCGCTGCAGGGCGTGCAGGAGAAGCTGACACAGCTGCAGATGCAGCATCAGCATCACCAGCAACAACAACAGCAACAACAACATCAACAACAACAGCAGCAGCAGCAGCAACAGGCTGGCTCGGAGGCAGCTAATGCTGCCGTCGGGCGACGCTCCACAGAGGGCAGTCCGCCTGCTGTGGGCCTGGTGCCGCATCAGCATCAGCTGCAACACCAACAACAACAACAACAACAGCAGCAGCAGCAACAACAATCGCAGCAGCAACAGCAGCAGCTTTTGCTCAACTCGGACGCCGGCAGCGGCAACGCGTTGTCCTCCTCGGCGGGCTCTAGTCAGAATGCCTCCCTGGCGGCGACACCGAAGAGCGAGCGGGAGCGGGAGCGGGAGCGCGAGGAGCGCGGCAGCATCTCCTGCCTGCCGCCTGCCGCTCTGGGCATGGCCGTGGGCGTCCAGGCACAGCAGCAGGCCGAGAAGCTGCTCAGCCATCCGGCTTTGGAATCCCGACGCGACTTCGATGTCAGCAAAGTAAATCGTGAGTACCCGAAGACTCTATAAATTCAATTTATTAGGCATTAAGTTGTTTAATAGTGAGCAAAGAGAGAAAGTGAGAAATTCAGAGAAGAGATGTGTAGAAAAAAGTGAGCGAGACAAAGATAAAGTAAGAGACACAATGCATTGTTTTAGAGCGAGAGAGAGAGACGGAGAGGGACAGAGATAGAGATGTTTAGAGAATGAGAATGAGATGTATAGAGAAAAGGCAAAAGATGTATAGAGTAAGAGAAAGAGATTTATAGAGAAAAGGCAAAAGATGTATAGAGTATGAGAAAGAGATGTATAGAGAAAGATCAAAATATATATAGAGAAAAAGATATATAGAGAAAGAGTTGTATAGAGAAAGAGATGTATAGAGAAAGAAATGTATAGAGAAAGAAATGTATAGAGAAAGAGATGTTGAGAAAGAGAATGAAATGTATAGAGATAGAGATGTATAGAGAAAGAGATGTATAAAGAAAGAGATGTATAGAGAAGGAGATGTATAAAGAAAGAGATGGATAGAGAAAGAGATGTATAGAGAAAGAGAATGAAATGTATAGAGATAGAGATGTATAGAGAGAGAGATGTATGAAGAAAGAGATGCATGGAGAAAGAGATGTATGGAGAAAGAGATGTATAGAGAAAGAGATGTTGAGAAAGAGAATGAAATGTATAGAGATGTATAGAGAAAGAAATGTATAAAGAAAGAGATGTATAGAGAAAGAGATGTATAGAGAAAGAGATATATAGAGAAAGAGATGTATAAAGAAAGAGATGTATGGAGAAAGAGATGTATAGAGAAAGATATATCTAGAGAAAGAGATGTATAGAGAAAGAGATGTTGAGAAAGAGAATGAAATGTATAGAGAAAGAGATGAATAGAGAAAGAGATGTATAAAGAAAGAGATGTATAGTGAGAGAGATGTCTAGAGAAAGAGATGTATAGAGAAAGAGATGTTGAGAAAGAGAATGAAATGTATAGAGAAAGAGATGAATAGAGAAAGAGATGTATAAAGAAAGAGATGTATAGTGAGAGAGATGTCTAGAGAAAGAGATGTATAGAGAAAGAAATGTATAGAGGAAGAGATATATAGAGAAATAGATGAATAGAGAAAGAGATGCATGGAGAATGAGATGCATGGAGACTGAGCTGTATAGAGAAAGAGATGTATACAGAAAGAGATGTATAGAGAAAGAGATGTATAGAGAAAAGGATGTATAGAGAAAGAGATGTATAAAGGAGAGAGAGAGAACGAGATGTATAGAGAAAGAGATGTATAGAAAAAGAGAGGCAGGGCAGAGAGAGCAAAAAAGAAGGGGTAGAGAGAGAGAGGGAGAGAGAGAGAGAGGGAGGGGCCGATAGAGAGGTGTAGACAAAACGATGTTAACTTTTTCAAACTATTTTGAAAGCCTTTAAATTAACATAAATTTGCCTAAACGGCTTTCAAAAGAGTTTTTGCGGTTTAGTTTTTAGTTTTTAGCCAACGTCATAAAACCAGTTGGCAAATGAGATATTTAATAGAGCCTAAGCATAGAATACATTAAAGTGTACGCAGAAAATCCCACCATAAATAGCTTTACAAAATGCCAAATCGTTTTATATAATGTGCTTTATCCAGTCGAAATTCGAATATTAATTCGATTAAATTAGAAAAAGTTTCCACTGCCACAATCATACATTTGAATACATTTAAACTCTAACCTCAAATCTGATTACAAGAGGCCCCTCGCCCCGCCCTCCCTTCGTATTGGAATATTGCAATCGAATTGCGACTAAAACCGAACGAAATGTTGCATAAATCACATAAATCCGTGTGCCTAAATCCCGCCCAGCGAATGGTGTAGGGGAGTCGGGGAGTCGGGTTCGCTTTGCCGTCACACAAATACCCTTAATCCGGCTGCGATAGAGTATCGGGCTCTCAATAATAGAGGGGCAGCAACCACATCATTATAAAAATGCCTTTGGCCGAAGCCTTTTGTGCCACTCGCAACTCGCAACCGGCAACTGGTGATTATGTGTGTGCCCCATGTTGCATGGCAGCTTTAAGGATTTGTGCAACTTTAACCGGGTTATGAACGTAGCAAGTAGAATGTGCAGGCAACACACTCTCTCCCCCTCTCTCTCCCTCTCTCTCCCTCTCCCTCCCTCTCTCTCTTTGAGTGGCCTTCTGCTGCGGTAATCTTGTTTAGTTCATCAATACTAGTTTAGCCATGGACAAAGAGTCTAGTTGTACGCATTCACAATCATGTGCAGATACATAGATACATAGATACAGATACAGATACATAGATACTTGTAGCTGGTAGCTGGTGTATCTGTCAGATAGATTGTCGCTGCCGAATCTAAAATCCTTTTGCATGCGAATACAAACAGAGTCTGTTCGTTTGCCATAACAGACACAACACAACACAACACAGCACACACACACACACTCACACACACACACAAAGTACACACACACACACACTCACACACACACTCATCGTATATGCATCCAAATCCCCTGGATTAAGCATATGAAGCATTCATAACATTTATTTTACCTTCCATCTGGCTACGGCTCGCCCTCTCTCTCCCTCTCTCACCATCTCTCTCTCTCTCTCTCCCTTTCTCGCTGTGTGCAAACACAAGCATTCGTTTTGCTTTGGCTGTGGCTGTCGAGAGCACGAAGAGACACACACACTCACACACACCCACAGCCACAATAAGAGTTGGGCTGCGGTTGGGGGTGGGAGGAGGGCGGCTGTTGCGTCAAATGAACGTCAGCACACACTTGTGGAGCTATTTTGGCCATGTGGCTGTAGCTGTGGCCAATACAACTACAACAACAAGGCTGCGGAGGCGTGACAGTTTCCGTTGATTCCTTCGGCTCCTTGTGCCGGCACTCGCGGCGTATACGCAACGCTTTCGCGCTGCTCTCTTCTTGTTTTTTTTTTGTCGGCTGTGTTTGCCTTTTGGGCTCAACAGGTTGTTGTGGTATTATGGCCAATTTATGGTAGCAGCGCTTGTAAGTTTTCAATTGCCAAGCGAAAGGCAAAGTGAGCTACAGTGCCCGACAAATGTATGAGTATGCCCAGAATATTTTGATTAAAGTGGAAGATTAAAGCTCAAGTATTTATAAAGTCTATTTATAAGCGAGAGAGAGAGAGAGAGAAAGAGAGAGAGAGAGAGGGAGAGAGAGAGAGGGGGGGAGAAGATTAACAAATTCAATAAAAATATATTAATAAAGAAAAATATTGATTTGAACCGGCGACTTAACGATTTTTGGTCCGACGCATAGAAACCTGAGAGAAAGAGACAGAAGATAAACAAATTCAATAAACAAATATAAATATGGAAAAATGCTGCTAGATTTGAACCGGCGACTTAACGATTTTTGGTCCGACGTCTTGAAATCTTAGAGAGAGAGATAGAAGATAAACAAATATATATAAAGAAAAATATTGATAGATTTGAACCAGCGACTTAACGCTTGTCAGTCCGACGCCAAACGATTTGAGAGAGAGAGAAGAATAAAAAATTCAATTAAAATATATAAATACAGGTAAATGCTGCTAGATTTGAACCAGCGACTTCACGCTTGTTAGTCCGACGTCTTGAAATCTGAGAGAGAGAGAGAGAGAGAGACTGAAAATAAACAAATTTACTAAATAAATATATATGCGGAAAAATGTTGCTAGATTTGAACCGGCGACTTCACGCTTGTTAGTCCGACGCCATAAAATTAGAGAGAGAGAGAGAAGAATAAAAAATTCAATTAAAATATATGAATAAAGGTTAATGCTGCTAGATTTGAACCGGCGACTTCACGCTTGTTAGTCCGACGCCAAAAAATTTGAGAGACAGAGAAAAATAAAAAATTCAATTAAAATATATAAATAAAGGTAAATGCTGCTAGATTTGAACCAGCTACTTCACGCTTGTTAGTCCGACGTCTTGAAATCTGAGAGAGAGAGACTGAAAATAAAAAAAATTACTAAATAAATATATATACGGAAAAATGTTGCTAGATTTGAACCGGCGACTTCATGCTTGTTAGTCCGACGCCAAAAAATTTGAGAGAGAGAAGAATAACAAATTCAATTAAAATATATAAATACAGGTAAATGCTGCTCGATTTGAACCGGCGACTTCACGCTTGTTAGTCCGAAATTTGATGTATTCACAATCTATGTCCAGTAATCAGCTTTGCTTTATGGCAACATTCTCAATATCTAGAGATATTCATTCAATTAATTCGCTTTACTGCTCAGCATATTCCCGAATATTTTTGGTAATCCGCCAATATTTGCATAGAGCATATTTTTGGAAACGTTTGCACTGCATTTACATGAAGAAACGTTACGAATTGAGCCAAAATTTGCTGTCCCTGTTGCTGTTAAGCTGCTGGCTAAATCGTTGCGGGTGGGGTAAAGGGGGGGGGGGGGGGAAGGGTTTTTGGTACGAGCTGAAAGGCAGCGCCCAAAGAGGAGGGGGGGGGAGGCATGGTTGGATCAGGTGGCATGTGCCATGATAGTTGGATAGAAACGTGCGTTAGATTTGAAACTGTGAATGGCTCACTCAAACATAAGTGTGCGTGTGTGTGCGAGTGTGTGTGTGTGTGTGTGTGTGCGAGTGTGTGCGTGTGTGTGCGTGTGTGTAATGTGTTTTGTAGTGTATTTTGAGGATTTGCACAGCAAAACGGCATCAAGCGAATGGAAAGGTTATTTTGTATCCTTGTTGTTGTTCTCATTTAACATACGGCTGCATGCGAGTGTATGTGTGCGTGTGTGTGTGCGTGTGTGTGTTGTGAGTGTGTATGAGTCTTATATGTAAATCTGTTTGTTTGTTTGTTTTCGTGTGCGTGTGTTTATTACGCCTAAGCTGCTCAGCGACGCAACACGATATTTATCCCCCCAAACCCACACACACACGCACACACACACACACACCCCCTCTCACACACACACACACACATGAAACAGTTGCGAAGAGAGCTCTGCATTTTGGGGCAATTTTTATTTGTCGCATTTTGATTCGATTCGATTTATGCAGCGTTTAGTATGCAAAATTTTCATACGTTAGCCTTAATAAATCCCCAAATGGCCGCACTTGTCAATATGCATTCGTTCAGCTGCCCCTGCCCCTGCCCCTGCCCCGCCCACTTGTGCCTGGCCAGTATGGCACCTATATAAGCTTATGCACACACATACACACACGTGCGTGCCACACACACACACACACACACGTACACAGAGACAGTTTGTGTCGCGCTCTGCAATTGAAAATCACTGCGCCTTAGTTAACGACACGTTTGTGGATCAACGCGTTCACCAGAGCTCCAGCTGCAGCCCCCCCCAACCCCAATTGACCTCCACTCGACCATTGTTTGGGCAGAGCTTTGCTATTGTTGTTGCTGCTGCTGCTGCTGCTGGCACTGCAGTTGCCAGGGAGGTCACCGTCCATTTGGTGGAGCCGCAGCCGGAGCTGGAGCCGGAGCCGGAGCTGCTGCATCAGCGGCTGACATAAGCCAGGCGGCTCTTGCTGTATGCATAAGCGAACGCGGCTGCTCAGGATTCAAAAATACGCGACTCCTCACATTATGCACATGCCAAACGGATCGAAGGTGTGTGTGTGTGTGTGCAGGTGTGTGCATGGCTTTCAGTTCGTTTCAATTTAAATTTGATGTCGAGTTTTTAAAGGAAATCTGAATTTAAGTGCCGAGTCAGAGATCAGTTTCATATCAATTTCAATAGAATAAACTAAGAAATAAATAGATACTATTTGTGAAAATGCTGGAGCTGATCTCTAATTGTAGTTACAAACTAATGTATACCTAGATTTATTGCATGGAAATTAAATTGGGCGAAGAAATATCTGATCAAACTCTTACGATATAAATCAACTAGCTGGTGTACCCCGCGCCACGCAAATAAATTCTCTGAAAGAACTTTGAAAATGAGCTTGAAACCGATCGAACGGTAAAACATTTTCATACAATCGATTTCCGCCAATTTACCACTGCTGTGGGTGGAATTTTCCAAATCGCTGAAACGCTTTGAAAATAAGTTGAATGTAAATCGGACGAAACTTAAAATTTAGCCCAAAAAAATGGTTGGATCGAGGAAGCTGGGATTCTGTGAAAAGCGTGAAACACGTCCCAAATGATTTTTCATTCATCTAATCTTTGACCTCCATTGCCACCAAGGAGGGACAGATTTTCCAAAAAGTGCGAAACACACCTCAAATGAATTTCTACACAGATCTATGATTATGAGTTTGAGACCGATCGGCTGGTAAACAAAAAAACTTGCAAACAAAGGTTTTTCGCGATTTTTCCACGCTTGCGGGTGGAATTTCCCGAAACCTCGTCTTAGCGTGCGTTGATCACCAATCAGTCAGTCAGTCAGTCAGTCATTCATTCAGTCAGTCAGTCAGTCAATCAGTCAGTCAATCAGTCAGTCAGTCAATCAGTCAGTCAGTCAGTCAATCAGTCAGTCAATCAGTCAGTCAATCAGTCAGTCAATCAGTCAGTCAATCAGTCAGTCAATCAGTCAGTCAATCAGTCAGTCAATCAGTCAGTCAATCAGTTAGTCAATCAGTCAGTCAATCAGTCAGTCAATCAGTCAGTCAATCAGTCAGTCAGTCAATCAGTCAATCAGTCAGTCAGTCGGTCAGTCAGTCAGTCAGTCAGTCAGTCAGTCAGTCAATCAGTCAATCAGTCAGTCAGTCAGTCAGTCAGTCAGTCAGTCAGTCAGTCAGTCAGTCAATAAGTCAGGATAAACAGTCAGTCAATCAGTCAGGATAAACAGTCAGGACAAACAGTTTTATATATAAAGATTTTGGTTGCATAGAAGTATATTCAACCCATAAATGATACGCCCCAAACTAAGTCCCTGCAAAACTTTAAAAACGGTTTACCTTTCAATTTACGCTCAGATTTCAATAAGATATGTAACATGAGGTAATAAGAAAAAAAAAAACAGCTTTCATCTTAAAGATCTCGATCTGTGTGCTTTTAAAAACTTATGCATTACCTTGTGCCGTGTGCTCCCGTACATGTCGATAATCCAGAAATCCCCCCACCCCCTCCGAGCAGGAAGCAACCCCCGACAGAAGTGCAAGGCCGTAGTCTAATGCCCGTTACGGGTACCGTCTCCTGTTTGCCGTGTTCTGTGTTAAATCATCAGGAGTGTGTCGCCCAGTTTTCTGGTAATCAACAAATACGGAGCAGGCATTGCCGGAGAATGGGGCGGGGTTAGACGAACTGAAGGCGATTGTCGGTCGGGCGGTCGGTCGGTCGGTTTGTGGCACAAATTTCGCAATCAGTCGCAAAAGTAGCTGCAGTTCTGTGTAGATACAGATACAAATGCAAATACAAAATACATATGATGAACGGACTCATTCGCCAAGTGCCAGGTCGGAGGCGGGGGCGGGGGCAGCTTAAGTGTTAAGCGTTATGCACAGAGACAGACAGAGAGAGGCAACACAGGGGGACAACGGGGGGACAAAAGTTCGAGCAGAGCATTTGAGTCGGGTCCGGTTTACTTCATTCCCGGATTTGGCCCATGTGCAGTACGGCGCAAATTCCAAGCTGTGCAAAGGATTTGTGCCCCACACCCCCCCTCCCCTCCCCTCCATAAGCCATAACCCCATGATATAGACGCACAATATGTCGCCCAAAAGCTGTTGCTGCTGCTCGCTCGCCCGTAGCATAGATTCAGGGATACAAATTCAAATAAATGCCAAAAGCAACAGGAGGCAACATTTTCGAATTATAAGCAAAAAGGGATTTGGCCAAACAAAAAAGCAACTGCAACTGGAAAGGGGAGTGGGAAAGGGAGTGGGAGCAGGAGCTGGAGCTGGAGAGGATTGCAGCTGCAGGTGCCACCGATTGAGTTAAGCCAGCATCAGGTACTTCCACTTGGCAGCAGCATCTCTCTTCCTCGCTTAGATGAACTGAAAATTGCAGTTGTTGTCGTTGGAGCAGGAGCAGGAGGAGGAGGCGGAGGAGATGCAACAGGAGCCAGTTAATCCTTATCTGACAGCTTCCCTTCTTGCTAGCTCCAACTGCAGATTTTTGGGATTTAAATGTTCCTGCAAAACCAAACCAAACCAAATCGATTCGAATCGAATTGAATCGAACAACAGCTGCAGCTGAAACTGAAGCTCCCAGTCGAGCTGAAGGTGCCTCCCACACATATCCACATCCGCCTCCGCCTCCGCATCCGCCTCTGCATCCGCATCCTTTGGTCACCTTTTGTGTTGTGCATAAACTAGACAGTGCGCATTACGAACAGCTTAAAGTCTTCAGCGACGCATCTGGCCAACAAACCTGCTTTCCCCCGTGACCCCTCTCCCCCACCCCCCCCTCTCTCCTCTGACCCCTCTCCCCTCTCCCTTTCAGTTTCCCCTCTCGCCCATCGGAGCCAACAGTGACTTATAATCAAATAAATACTAGTAGTCGGGCATCCCAACATCTATCCTAGCATAGAGCTATGTCTGCCACACACACCTACACACACACCCACACACACACACACACTCTCACTCACACACACACACACACACTCGTAGTCTCTGCCACGTGATTATCAAGACACTTTGAAGCGCCAGCAGCCAGTGAAGCAAACAATAATAAGTACAAATATAATTGAATAAATGCACGCCGAAAGGGTATGCCCGACGCAGAGTTACCCAGTTTAAGAGAGAGAGGATAATAGAGAGTGATAGATACAGATATTCAATAGCCATTCCCTCGCCTGATATTCGAATTCCTTATCCAACTTGAAAGTATAATTAACAATAATATAATAATACTTAATATAGATAGTTGTTATACCCTAGCTAGGGAATCCCGATATTCAGCTGCTTTAATGAATCATTTAGTAAGAGGACTCCTCTTATAAAGTGTCACAGAAATTAGATACTTCAATGGAAGTGCTTATCGTTTATGGAAAATAACTAAACCAACTATTCCAAATGAAATGCGGAGTATAACAACAACAACAATAACAATAACAATGATAAATCACTTACGATAACTTTAGCCAGCTAGTTGTGTGTGCGTGTGTGTGTGTGTGCGTGAAATGTATTAATACACAAGTGGAATTACATTTTGGGTTTCTTAAGCATGTTTCGGCATATACTTGTAATTAGGAGCTGCCGCCTGCCGCCTGCTTAGGCTTAGTTCAAAGGCCGCCCAAATGTTTAGTATTAAGGCCATGGAGCAGTTAGGCCAGGTTATGTGCGTGTGTGTGTTTGCACTTAGTATGGCTGCTCCTCCTCAATATATATGTAAATATATTCAATATTTATAAAATAGTAGAGGCTATAAGGCTATGAGCACTAAGTTCGAGCTTCCGAGAAGCCGAAAGACAGCATAATTGCATTTATAACCATTATTCGCTTGACCCGCGCAACGCCGGGTAATTTCTTCTTGTTGGCACTTAGCTCTTCCTTAATATATAAAGCTTTAAGCACGAAATTCGAGCTTCCGAGAAGAAGGAGGACAATATCTTTGCATTTATGAGCATTATTCGCTTGACCCGCGCAACACCGGGTAATTTCTTCTCGTTTGCACTTAGCTCTTCCTCAATATATAAAGCTTTAAGCACGAAGTTTGAGCTTCCGAGAAGATGGAAGGCAGAAGAATTGCATTTATGAGCATTATTCGCTTGACCCGCGCAACGCCGGGTAATTTCTTCTTGCTTGCACTTAGCTCTTCCTCAATATATAAAGCTTTAAGCACGATGTTCGAGCTTCCGAGAAGACGGAGGACAAAATCTTTGCATTTATGAGCATTATTCGCTTGACTCGCGCAACGCCGGGTAATTTCTTCTCGTTTGCACTTAACTCTTCCTCAATATATAAAGCTTTAAGCACGAAGTTCGAGCTTCCGAGAAGAAGGAGGACAAAATCTTTGCATTTATGAGCATTATTCGTTTGAATCGCGCAACGCCGGGTAATTTCTTCTTGTTTGCACTTAGCTCTTCCTCAATATATAAAGCTTTAAGCACGAAGTTCGAGCTTCCGAGAAAAAGGAGGACAAAATCTTTGCATACATGAGCATTATTCGCTTGACCCGCGCAACGCCGGGTAATTTCTTCTCGTTTGCACTTAGCTCTTCCTCAATATATAAAGCTTTAAGCACGAAGTTCGAGCTTCCGAGAAGTCGAAAGACAGCATAATTGCATTTATGAGCATTATTCGCATGACCCGCGCAACGCCGGGTAATTTCTTCTCGTTTGCACTTAGAATGTCTGCTCTTCCTCAATATACATAAGCTATTAGTACTAACTTCGCGCTCCCAAGAAGAAGAATGATAAAATTATTTGCATTATTTGCTTGACTCGCGCAACGCCGGGTAATTTGTTCATATATATTGTAAGCCAGTGCATATCCATTTAGATAGTTGACAACAGTCTGGTTATTCCTTGATCGGTTCTCTGATATCTTTCGTTGAGTAATGTTCGCTAATAGCAAGATAAGAATATTTGTAAAATTTATTTAACATGCGATTTATGTACTTTAAGTCCAGACGTGAATCACAATTTGGTACTTTTGTTCGGTTTCACATTCGTACAACTTGTCTATCAGCATGATAATGTCAGAGGCTTAATGGATTTCTGACTGAGCCAGTTCATTTATAAATCGTGCGCAATCAGCATTATTCATGTGGCTGCACATTTCAAAGCAAGTGTCATCTATATTCCTGACAATAAGATACCTGATTGGAATTCTTGATAATTATATATCAGATTGAAAAATATATTAAATATCTTTTAAAAATATCAATATAATCAGAGTTTCTTTGAATTCTTGATAATCGGATATCAGATTAAAAATTATATAAAATGCTTCTTTCGTTCAAATCCAAAATGTCTTCTATATCAGCAAAATCTAAAATTGTCAGATATCTGATTGGAACGTAGTATATATAAAATGTTTATTAAGTACATTCGTTTAAATCCTTTCCATTCTTTGAATTCTTGGTAACTGGATATCAGATGGAAACATATATATATAATTCCAAAATGTCTTCTAAATCTATCTAATCATACTTTCTTAAAATTCCTGATAATTGGATATCTGATGAAAAAATATATAAAATGCTTCTTTCGTTAAATCCGTCTTAATTATCAGATATCTGATTGGAACGTATATATAAAACGATAAATATCTTTAAATTCTTGATTATCGGATATCAGATTAAAAATTATATTAAATGCTTCTTTCGTTTAATCTCAAAATTCCTTCTTAATTATCAAATATCTGATTGGAAAGTATATATAAAGCGCTTATTAAGTCCTGATTCCTATCCGTTCCTTAAATTCTCGATAATTGGATATCAGATTGAAAAGTATATATATTAAGTGTGCTTCATTGGTTTAATCCCAAAATTCTTGCTATATCTGCAAAGTCTTAATTATCAGATATCTGATTGGAAAGTATATATAAAGCGCTTATTAAGTCCTGATTCCTATCCTTTCTTTAAATTCTTCATAATTGGATATCAGATTGAAAAGTATATATATTAAGTGTGCTTCATTCGTTTAATCCCAAAATTCGTGCTATATCTGCAAAGTCTTAATTATCAGATATCTGATTGGAAAGTTTTATTAAGTCCATTCGTTTAATTCCTAAATTCGCATTTGCAAGGACATTTATAATCCCTGAGCGCAAACACAATCATCATCATCATCAACGTAATCAACATTAGCATCAGCAAAACCGTAACGAAACGAAATGCAACAACAACCACCAGGAGCAGCAACCCCCTCGCCCCCTCCCCATCCCCCTCGCCCCCTCTACACCCAGCCGCACCACAAGGACCAAGGACATTAGCCGTAAGCAGCAAGTTTTCGACTTATCCACGACCTGGACCTCAACCCGAGCACTCTCCCCCCCCTCTCACTCTCCTTCGCTCTCTCTCCTTCGCTCTCGCTCTCGTAGACCCAAAAGGGTAGCCGCTGTCTGTGTGTGTGTGTGTGTGTGTGTGTCGCCTGCTTTGCATGCGAATTTGGCGCCAAAAGTTGCGAGCCAAAGTTTTGTCGATGCGCCCGGCACGCATTTGGAATTTGAAATCCTTTATCCCTTTATCTGGCTTTTGGCTCTAATCCCATCAGACACAAATGAAGAGAAGTTTCACGTTTCGCAGACGCGCAGCCTCTGCCTCAGCCTCTGCCTCAGCCTCAGCCTCGGCTGCTGCTCCTTTGGCATTGCCGGCGAGCTAAGCTTTTGTTTTCGTTCCTGTTTGCTTTTGAAGTGGGAAACGGGGCACGGGGAGGGGGAGGAGAGGGGATGCAGGGCAGGGTAGTTGGGATTAGGCCGCCAGCTAAAGTAATGCCAGGTGCATGCCCGTCTCTGCCTCTGCCTCTGTCTGAGTCTGAGTCCCTGCCACGAGTCTCGCTCTCTGCTGAGACTGGGCTGCTAATCCCAATGCCAAACCCATCACATGCCCAACAGACCCCCCCCCGCCCCCCCCCCCTGTCCGACTGTCTGTCTGTCTGTCTGACTGATGGCCCCTGGCTGGCGGCGCTTTATTGATCGCCTCAAGGATTATCCCGGGCGCACAGCATATTGGGCAAGCGCTGCCTTTTGGTCATTTTCAATTTGCGCACAACCAACACGAGGGGGGAGGGGGAAGGGGAAGGGGGCGGCTGTTGGTGCGGTTGGAGCTTTGGCTCTGCTGTAATCCGTTTGAATGCCCCAATGCAGCATGCATAAATGGAAACGCACATGGCCAACAGACACACACACACACACACGCACACACTCATGTGTGCTGTTGTTGTTTAAAGCCAGTTGGCTTGTTGTTGTTTTAGCCTCCATATGAATCATACGCAACGTAATCCCAATTCGTTTAAGTCGCTACAATCCATGCGCCAAACGTCCAAATTATTTGGACAGGCTGTGCACTGGAGCGGGGGGAGTGGGGGGCGCGAAGGGGGAGAGCGGAGGAGCGGGCGTTCGCTGGTCGAGCATATTTTCGCAATAAAGTAGATCCCGCATTAATCCCAACGATTTTGTGCGCTGCCCATTGCGTGCGCAAGTGTATGTGAGCGTGTGTTCGTGTGTGCGTGTGTGTTTGTGCTTGTATGCCGGCAATGTTTGCGTCTGTGTTAATCCTTAAACCAGCAGCGCTGCTCGCGTCGCTGCCAACAGCAGCGAGAGGCCCAAAAACATGAAGGCGTTGGGCTCGCGCGGGGGTTGGGGGCGACGCGCCAAACCACACACAGCGCGACGCACACAGTTGGCTGCGTGAAGTTGGCGCATGAGTTGACGTCGACGTCTCGGCTGCTGCTGCTGCTGCTGCTGCTGGGGGGATTAACTTTTTTCCAGGCAAACAGCGCGCGGCGAGGCGGAGTTGGCGTTGAGTATTTCGGGTTTGGGTTTTGGTTTTGCGCCTCGTGGTGGCCTCGTGTGGGCGAGGGATTTAATTTCGTGCGGGATTATTATTTCGGATTTAACTCTTCGTTTTATGGATCGCTTGGTATTATAATGAGCAGTGGCGTCGTTGGCAGCCCATTAACAGCGACAAGGGGGACGAAACGTAATGAGCTGAAATTTTTTGGCGTAAATCAATTGGAATTGAGGCGGAAAAAAAAAACTTGAATAGAATAATTGTTAAAAGGTTGATATCTATAGATCTATTGTAGTCGAATTTTATTCAGTTCTAACAAGATGAAAATAATTGAAATTTTAGGCGTTAATCAATTGGAATCTAGACTGAGATCTACTGAACTATTATAGTCGAGTTTTATTTAGTTCACAATAATTTATAATTTAAATTTCGCATATTAAACTGTTAAAAAACAATTCTATAATCATATTTGCTTATTTAATAGTTTGTTTTATTTAAAACCTTTCTGAGTTTTATCGAACTTGTATATTTCCAAATTAGTTGCAGATATTTCAACACCTTGCCTTAGTTCACCCGTCGTTCATACACGCCTTATCCAATCCCCAGACATGTTCTAATCAATGCACACCTTGTTTTTTTTTTTATGGGTATTCGCCGCCTGTGTCTTATTATAACCCGCTTTGGCATTATAAACTCGGGTGTATTTTTATAACCCAAACCCCATGGCAATTTTGACGGCGACTGTGGCAGCAGCAGCAGCAGCAGCGCGAACCTGAATCCATTATAGCGTAAGCTGTTGGCAATACCAAACAGCAACTCACAAACACACACAAACACACGCACACACACACACATACACACACACACAGAATTATCCGAAAACGAAATGACATCCCTTGGAAATTAATCCTTAATTCCATTCATTTCGTATAATCCCTGAGATATACTTTGATAAGCGTAATGCGGCCCAGGCTCAACGTACAGCCACAGCGCAGTCAGAGCCAGAGAGTAATAGAGAGAGAGAGAGGGCGAAAGCGAGTGTTTGTGTGTGTGAGTGAGCAGCACACGCAATTGCAGAGAGTCCGAGCCACATGTTGATATCTGTGGCTGCCATTGTGTGTGCGTGTGCGTGTGTGTGTGTGCGCTGAGCACTCTCTGTGTGAGTGTGTGCGTTTTGCCGTCGCTTGGAGCGCCAAAACGAGCTGTGCGCTCCGCATTTCGCTTCAGTATCGTGCCAAACATGCTGGAAGAAGGTTCGTCTCACATTTTGCTCTCTCACACTCTCTTTTGTATTTATTTTCGTGCCGTATTTTAACTCGCGCCGGTCGAACGCAGTTCTTGTTGTTGTTCTTCTGCGGCTGATGCTTCTTGTTGTTGCTGTCGCTGTTACTGTTGGTGTGCAATTGGATTATTTTTAGGGCATGAGGATTAAACGTGCGCGCATGTCTAAAAGGCAGCAAGAGCGAAAGAGCTGGCACGAATACAAATGAGTGCTGCATATGAATCTAGTGTGCCGATTGTGAATGAGTGCTTTTTGTGCTATTAAAGTGACCTATGCCAAGTGTTAAGTGAACCAGAGACCAAGACTAAGACTAAGCCAAAGACCATGTGGAGCCGGCATGTGCAACACACACTCACACACACAAACACACACACACACACACATTGATAGTAGGAGATTGGGCTGTGTCGCCAGACGAGATTTGCCACACCACTGTCAAGTCGCATTTGTCAACAAAGGCAACAGCGGCAGGGACAATGCCACACACATACAAATACACACACACACACACACACGCAGACAGACAGAGCGCACAAATGAACTTAAAAAGCAGAGCGAAAGCTTTTAAATCTGTTGCTTTCGTGCAGGCTAATCCCTATGAAGTTCACTAGATTTTGTTTTGTGCTACTGTTTGGCATCCCAGTGGAGCTTACACACACACACACACACACACACACACACACAGACACACACTAAGCAAGTCTAAAGCTGGCAGCAGAGAGATGGCTCAACAACAACAACAACAATAAGCAGAACAATGCATGCGGCAACAATAACAACAACAACAACAACAACAACAATGCCGTCGCGCTTTTGCACTCAAAACAGTGGCAAGTGCGCTCATCCTAGCGCCTAACCAAAGGCACACTCACACGCACACACACACTTATACACTCAAACAGTTACATCCACATCCTAAGCCGCAATAACAACAACAACAACAACAACAACGTAAAACGCACGTAGCGCTCAACAGGAATAAGGCTGTGAAAATAAAATAAAGGCTAAAATGATAAGTGAAAGCAGCTGACGGTATGGGAATAGGAATACGAATGTGTGTGTGTGTGCTGGTGTGTGTGTGTGTGTATGTGTGTGTGCTAGTGTGTGCTTGATGACGCGATTAGGATACAGGCAACACCCAACCAAAGTTACTTAGGTTAACTTATTGTGAACCTCGTAGAGTTCCAATTGGTGAGAAATATCATATCAAAGATGTTAAGATCAGAAAAATCCTATTTCATGAGAAGTACTTATAACTTACCCGCACTATATAACCTATAAAGATCTGAAGAACTATTCTGATGATCATTTAATATAATATATCCTCCTCTGAAATATACTTCGTCAGAAGTACTTATAAGTTACCCATAGTATATAACTTATGAAGAACTGAAGAATTGGTCTGATTATCATTTTATATAATGTGTTTTCCCATAAAGTCTTTGGGATACAGGCAACACCCAACCAGAGTTACTTAGGTTAACTTATTGTGAACCGAGTAGAGTTCCAATTGGTGAGAAATATCAAACCGATTTCTTAACAAGTACTTTTTAGTTACCATACTTATAAAGATCTCAAGACCTATTCCATATAATCATATAAGTGGCGTCTAGTTTTTCAGCTGAGGAGTTACGATTTGTTGTCATCATTTTCTAACTTATAGTCACATTTCCCTCAACACTTATATGGGGTACTTTTAGGCACGCCACGCCCAATTATACTTATAAAGATCTCAAGACCTGGTCCGATAATTATTTATTATCATATTTTCTCCCCTATAGTCTCCATTAAACGGCGTCTAGTTTGTCAGCTTTGGAGTTGAGATCTATGATAGTATTTTTTTCATATTTTATCGTTACACTGTAACACTTATATAGCGTACTTTTAAGTACGCCACGCCCACTAAAAGGAAATGACAGCTTTTAAGAAATTCATGTGCTTAATTATTATTCAAATTGCTTTGGAATTAAATGCGCATGGCGTGCCTTAACTATTACGATATTTACAAGTCTAAAAACTATAATTAAATACGTAATATCTATATAGTTATGGGAGAGATTCGATTAGCTGTTTTAGATAGTTTTTTCAATATGGTTTCAAGTTAATATCTCACCCTATTTAACAATTATTTTTGAATTTCCATCACACTAATTGGGATTTCACAATTATTTATCAGCTTAGTTAAGGGAAAGACGATAAAATTGTATATATTTTATTGGACCTTTCGATAACACAGAAGTCGTAAATTGTTATTCATATTTCACATAATTATTAATCATTGCACAGGAAATTTTCGTCACAACTTTAACTTAAACCGGTTTTATTTTTTATCAACAAGAAGTTCTTCTATTTTTGTATTCCCTTGAAGTTCACATAGTTTTCTTTTATTCGTATTCGCCTATTCAATGACAATTGATGCATTTAATCCTGACTCGTGGCTTCTGTTTCGAGGTCCTGCACACGCAAGGACACGCCGCATTGTTGACTCCACAGGCGGTTGTTGGATATCAACTGGTTCCTGCCGGGCGAGTTAACACACACCAACACACACACTCGCACACACACACACACACACACAGATGTGCTGTGATTTTGTACAACAGACAGCAAAAAGGAAGATAAAAACTCGGCTGGCATTGAGTGAAATCGCAAAAAATTAGCAGTTAATCCCCTTAAATTGAATACCGCAGATGGTGTTGATGTTGATGGCAGTGACAAAGACCAACAAAAACAATTGTGCAAAAAAAAAGACAACAGACAAATAAGTGACCGACCAGCAGATACTCTGTACGCAGCGCCAAGCTGCGGCTACAATCATTTCTATGGAAAAGGCACTTTTCAGCTACTTTCGGACCTTAGAGTCCGATCTTCTTGCAATTTGTTGATCATATAATTTCTATGGAAAAGGAATCAGTTACTTTCGGCTCTTAGAGTCCGATCTTATTGCAATTTGTTGATCATCTAATTTCAATGGAAAAGGCATTTTTCAGTTACTTTCGGCTCTTAGAGTCCGATCTTATTGCAATTTGTTGATCATATAGATGACATATATTAGTATGTTAATACCTTAGCGCAAGTCCTAATTAACTTCGGTGCTTACAGTCCAATCATTTTTAAATTTTCGGATCTTAAATATGGTATATAACAATAGTATGTAAATACTTTAGCGCAAGTCCTAATTAACTTCGGTGCTTACAGTCCGATCATTTTTAAATTTTCTGATCTTAAATATGGCATATAATAGTAGGTAAATACCAAAGCGCAAGTCTCTTTGGATTTTTTTTATATTATTGCATAGGACAGAAAAAAGGGGACTATTATATGGAAAAATCTTAAAAAAGATATCCCCATTAAGTGGACACTTGTCTGGACCTAACATTCTCTTTCAAGCCAAGTATCGTCCGACGGTTCAAGAGAGATTCTTTGCTATTAAAAGTAAAATATTTCTGATCTATGAATACAATGGGTATACAAGAGGGAACCTGACATATTATGGAATATTTAACTCCTATTACATTCGAGCTATGCTTAAAGAACCATTCATATAAATCGATATGCCTTCTTCTGCCTGTTGCACACATTTGCACAAAAACAATATACCCAATTGAGCCATCCTCAACGAGTTGAGGGTATTAAAAAAGTAACTACACTCAATTCACACACATCCAAAGCGAAGCGAAGCGAAGTCCCAGCCCCAACTAAAGCCCACCGCAAAACAACAAAAACAAATGTTACATGTGTGCGAGTGTGTGTGTGTGTGTGTGTGTGTGTTGGCCACGCTTAATGCGGCCTGGCAATTAGCCAGAGTTGCCACATAATACGCGCGGATAAATGTTTAAGATTTTAAGAGGTATCTAGCGGCTGCCCGAGCCCGAGTCCGAGCCCGAGTCCCGCGCATATCTTTAGCGAGAGCTTTAGTTTTTGTTGCTGTTTGGACTTAAGCTGTCAGCTGGGCGTTCCGTGTGTGTGCGTGTGTGTGTTTGTTGTGTGTGGTTGGGCTTGTGTGTGTGTGTAAAAGCGTAAACCGATGCAACTAATCCGCGCGGAACAACTAATCAATGCAACTGCTAACTGAAAAACTGGACGTATTAACTCGGAAAATCCGTACAGAAATTTGCTTAATAAAAAGAAAAGCAAAAAACAAGGCGTAGGGCGTGCAGGGGGTGGGGCTGGGGGGCAACAATAAGATGCCAGCAGAGCACATAATAAAAAAAAAATAAATAAAGAAAGAGAAATAAGTCGAAGAGTGAAGGGGAAGAAGTAGCCGGGGCCAAGGAAGGAAAGAAAGAAAGAAAGAATTATAATGCCACAGCGTAAATCCCTCCTCAAATTAAGCTCCTTGGCAGCGCACCCTTTGTGGTTGTTGTTGTTGTAGTTGTTGCTGCTGCTGCTGTTGTTGTTGTTGTTGTTGTTGTCGTGGCAGCAGCAGCGAAAGGTTACGCTTAATGCAAATACTGCCGCGGATCAAATTTCATCCCCACCAGACAAAGCCCAAATACCAAAATACCAATGCGAAATGGCAAATGCGACACCGACACCAACAACAACAACAACAACAACAACAAGAAGAAGAAGAAGAAGAAGAAGGACATCCTTCTGCCAAGGCAGCCGCTTGAGTAGACGACGACGACGACGAGGACGAGGAGGAGCTGCCGCACTAATAAACCAGGCAGCGGCCCGCACTGACTCATGCAAGCCCTAACTGCCACGCCCCCCCCCCAACGCCTACCCCCGTTCAGGGTAAATTCAAAAGCATTGAAAGCCGCTCATCTGGCGACCTCAGCAGCAGCAGCAGCAGCGACAGCAGCAGCAGCCGCCGCCGCAGTTCATTGGCAGCGGATTAAGCCGCCGCCGCGCACTCGCAGCGCGCGGCACAAAGACGCTTTGCCATTGGATCGATTTAAAATACAGCGAAATACTTGACAACAACAACAACAGCAACAAGAGGAGCGCATTTAACGGGCATGCACGACTAGTAGATATCCTGCTTAAACTTTATTCTATACAGACACATACAAATGGAGTTCACGAAGCGACTTTGCTTCTAACTTCGCCAGTTGCTATTTTTATGCAATTTGAGGGGTCAAAAATGACACTCAACTATGTCTCAAAATCGATATTAATCGATATTTATCGATTTTATGAAAGAGAAGAAAGATTTCGAAATGTTATTAACTATTTAGCGCATAGGAGAATATATATTCTTTTCTACACATTCTTATGCGATTTTCAGGTTCCAGAAATGGCACACAACTATGTCTCAAAATCGATATTTATCGATCTTGTGAAAGAGAAGAAAGATTTCGAAACGATATGATATAGGATAATAATATTGCCAAGTTAAATAATGAATTGGACGAAGCTACTTTGCTTCTCGCTCCTCCTGTTCCGATTCCTATGTAATTTGAGGGGTCCCAAATCGATATTTATCGATATTGTGAAATAGAAGAAAGATTTCGAAATGATATGATAAACTTATTTTGCGTATGATATAGGAAAATAATATTCTCATGTCGAATAATGGACTTCACGAAGCGCCTTGCTTTTTGCTCCTCCTGTTCCGATTCCTATGTAATTTGAGGGGTCCAAAATCGATATATATCGATATTATGAAAAAGCAGAAGGATCTCGAAATGATATGATACATACAAAATAATTTTCTCATGTCGAATAATGGACTTCACGATCGTCTTTGCTTCTTGCTCCTTGAGCTCCGATTCCTATGCAATTTGAAGGGTCCAAAATCGATATTTATCGATATCATGAAAAAGCAGAAGCTTAATTACTTCGAATATGCTTTACCTTTTGCATTCACAATCATTATACCCTTATTACCCACTTTTAATGGGTATAACAACAACAACAACCACAGCGAACAAATGAAAAGAAATAAAAAAAATATGGCATAAAAGAAAAATCAGTTGTGTGGGTATTAATGCGGCCTCGATATGGCATGGGGCCCCGCGCTTCTGGGTAATATGCATAAGCACCATTAACTTGTACTTAAAACTGTGGCCAGGTGAGGGGAGCAGCCCGAACCCCGCCCCGCCCCCTTCCCCCCACTTGTCGGTGGGGTGTAACTTAAAGCGGCAGCGCGAAGCGTCTTCAAGCGGATTATATTAATCAATGCACAGTCGACTCTCTCTCGCTCTCGCATTGACAACAAGGCGTATGCGTATTCTGTTTCCACATTTTAAAAAGGCAGCAGCAGCAGCACACACCTTATATACCCGCCTGATTGTATATGAATCTATATATAGCGTGTGTAGATATCTCCGGCAGCCTTTGTTTTGCCGTGCCTCTTAATTGAATCAATGGGCTCGCAGCGCTCGCTTGCCGCTCCTCGACGAAGACTTTGTTTGGCTTTAAGCAGGAAGATTTAAACGCAAATGTAATGCTAGAGCAGCGCCAGGGCCGCACAGCTACAGCTCATATCCGCACTATATATATATATATATGTATATATGTGTGCTATAATTCACTTGGACACACAGACGGCGAGAGGAACTGTGCGCCGCACGGCATAAAAGCCAAAGCGTCTTAAGCGTTAAGTAGGAGCAACGTAAATAAGTAATATTGATAACTAAAGTGATTAAGGTTGCCGCCATGTGTGGCAACTGCGATGACGACGCTACCGACAACCAACACGACTCCCAATGAACGACTGCGACTGCAACAGAGACTGCAACTGCAACAGAGACTGCGACTGCGACTGCTGACGCTCACTGTTGCTGTAGGGTTGAGCTTGGCGGGTTTTTTAACAACTCACGAAAACTTAGCCGCAAAAAAATTTAAAAAATATTACTTCAAATAGTCTGGCAAATTGATTTCTGATTTGCTTATAATAAGTAGTAGAAACTTTCTTAAAATAAGTCAGTCGACAAAACATTTCAAATCATTTCATCATCATCTACGGCACGCCGAAGATTTAATATCCTTGCAGGCCGAACCTTTTCATCATGCTCATAATGCTCTGCTCGTATCTGGGAAAATAGTTAATGCGGCGTATGGTTAAGATATCTTGATAAACAAAAAAGTTTTTCATACAAGAACCACATTTTCGACCAATCGTTCCTTCGGCAGCTATATGATATAGTGAAATGCTGAGTTTGGATAAGATATCTTGATAAACAAAAAAGTTTTTCATACAAGAACCTCATTACAACCTTACAACCGATCGTTCCTATGGCAGCTATATGATATAGTGAACCGATGTTGATAGGATTTCGGATACATGTGGGGAGTATCCTGAAACCAATAAATGCTGAGTTTGGATAAGATATCTTGATAAACGAAAAAGTTTTTCATACAAGAACCTCATTTACAACCGATCGTTCCTATGGCAGCTATTTGATATAGTGGTCCGATGTAAAAAAGATTTTGCATGTATTTTGGAAGCATAGTGAAACTTATAAATGCCGATTTTAGTCAAGATTTCTTCGAAAACAAAAAAGTTTTCCGTAGAACAACTTCATTTTGGACTGATCGTTCCTATGGCAGCAATATGATTTTGATAGGATTACGCATATATGCACTGATCAAGGAAATATATATATTTATGGGGTCGGTGATGTCTTCTTTTATGCGTTACACATTTCGTGACACAATCAAAATACCCTCTGCAAAGGTAAAAATTACAATAAATGTCAAACTCCGTCGGAAAATAAGTGAATTCCCTTTAGGCATCTCTTACACAGTTGCCAAACTATATGCTGCGGCGTTTTATGCTAGAAATGACAGAGCCTAAATATAACTGCAACATACTCTCAATTTAATTTACTTTTACATTCGTCCACAATCGTTTCTCGCAGTGTACGCATTTGCTAAGCTGCTCGAAAGACTTCGCTAACAATGGGCCAGGCTCTAAGATGTCCTTTAAAAAAAAGAAGCTCTGATCGATTCGAGCAGATGGCAAATAGCACTCGACTCGCAGTTTAAAGCGTATGCAAGTGTGATAATGTGAGCTGACATTTGTGGCTGGGTTGTGCGAGAGTGTGTATGTGTGTGCGAGAGTGTGTGTGTGTGTTTTTTGAACTCCTATTGGTCGTTGACATTTGTTTGGCGCGCTTATTTCTGGTTCAAGTCGATTTCTGACTCGCCACGAATTGTCCTTTAGGTTTCGGTTTCGGTTCTGTTTGCGCATATTATCGACATTTAAATCCCACTCAGAGCCTGCCGCAGGATCAAAAAAACAACCAAAAAAGAAAAAAAACAGCGCAACGTCAACCTCAATGCCAATGGCAACTGCTTCTCCACTTGATAATATTTGACAAAATTGAAAATCCTTTTTGCCGGCGTTTCTTTTGTGCGGCCTGCACTTGGTTGTGCGTGTGTGTGTGTGTGTGATCACACATGGCTGCATACATGTTTGCCTCTGTCTGTTTGCCTTATCCTGCGTTCATAATTTTAATCCTTGCGGTTTATTTGCATTCATGTTCATTCATATTCATATTTGTTTTGTGAGCCCTTGAAAAGGACTTTGCTTAGGACTTCGCTTCGCAATGCATTTTGTTTGTTCCACAGATCTATACACGCGATTAATGCAATATCGTTAAGGTGATTAGTTAGGGAGAAGTCAAGAAGCAAAACTTGTTTCTACAATAATATTTTATGAAATTTCCTTAATTTGCTGAACCTAATGCTAAGCCACAAAATAATATTGAATCTATTTCTAAAAATTTGCCTGTAATATAGATGATAGCATATCCTTTATTTGAATATGTGTTAGATAGGATAATATTTTGTAATATTTCCTTAATGCATGCATTTTCCTAAACCCAATGATTAATCAGAAAATTATGCAGAATCAATTTGTAAAAGTCTGTTTAAAGTTTCTTTATGAGATAGAAGATAGAATATCCTTAGAATATATGAGAGATAAGATAATATTTGACGATATTATTTTATGAAATTTTCGTCATAAAAGCCTTTTCCTATGTCTAATGCTAAATCATAAAATAGCATGGATTCAATTCCCAAAAAGTCAGCCTAAAGTTTCTGTATATTATAGAAGATAGAATATCCTCTATTAGAATATATGGTAAAAGGAAAAGTAGGAAATATATATAGAATATTAAATATCGAACATAAAAGCAGGAAAACTTACGCAGGAAATTGGAATATATAATATCCTCTTTTTTGTATATTAAATGTAGAAGATCAAATCGGAAAAAATATTCCGAATAAAGTATGCAAAGAGAATTAAGTATGGGGCATAAAATATGTGTATCTCTATGTGCAGCATACCCCTTGTTTATGCAAACTTAATTGCGGGGTATTTCTTTGTCAGAGTTCAAGCTTCGGCATTTGCTTAAACGACTTTTGCCCTGCTGCAGCTGAATTTTCGATATGCGATACTTAAATGTCATCAATTAATCAACGGACTCCTTTGGCTACTTTTATGTAGGAATTTGCCGCACAGAATACATTTCCATTTTCATTACCATTTGCCTATATATATATACATACATATATATACATATATATAGATGGACTTTTATGTGCAGAAAAATCTCAACTCTCGAACGGAAAGTCGTTTGGCACTCATCAACGTGCTTTGACCAAAAGTACACATCATAATCCTTTTGTAAGGATTTGGCAACTTCTTGTGATTTTCCTACCCCGCCCCCACCCCCGTTGCACATAGGTTTTTCTGGCTGTCGACGGGCTCAAGAGTTCACAGTGGGTTATTTTGGGTGAATTGGACTTTTGCCTGCATTCAATTATCGTGCGCAGTTGGCCATTGTCTCAGCTCGTCCTGCGTGCGGATGTCCTTTGCCTCTGTGTGTCGTCTTCGAACTCTCGGAACTAATGAAGTGCTGCAGTGCCTTAAGCAGCTGCTAATGCCACTAGAGCCGGAGCCGGAGCCGTAGCCGGACCCCGAGCCGGAGCAGGAGCTGGAGTCGGAACGGGAGCTGGCTGACTCGTTCAGCTGCCTGCACTTGAAGTCGACTCGGCAGCCACTTGGCCGCATGTATAAGCATGTTTTCTGGTTTGCTTCACAGACAAAGCTTAGAACCACTTAAGAAAATCCATTCAGAGGACTCTGCTCTGCTGGGGCTAGTTTAGTTTTTCTGCCCAGACTCGAGAGCGAGAGAGAGAGAGCGAGAGAGAGAGCCTCACCTGCTCCCAAATCAACATATCTGCCATGTTTTCTATATTGGCCCAACAACAAAAAGGATTAAATCTAAGACAGGACACACACACAGAGACAGAGAGAGAGAGAGGGGGGGACACACATGCATAGTTGTACATGCTGTAAGGACGAAAAAATGAATTTATTACACAACCAAACAAAAGTTGAGACAATTTAAATGCCTTTGCCCCTTTGAAAGCAGAGTCCAAGCTGGGGCCAATTTGGAGGCTGGGCTTAAATAAATTACCGCTACGGGCCATGCTTATTTCATTAGGATTATTTTGCGACTCGGTCTTCGACTAACGAAGATGTTGCATGACCACCTGGCCAAGTCACCTGGCTGGCTATTCGACTATTCGACTATTCGACATGCCAAACCCAACCCTTGATTTCCGGTTATGTGTTTGTTACTGACACAGAAAACAAACACCTTAAGCCGCGTGATGGAGGGGGAGGGGGGCTGGTCGTTAGGGGGTGGGGTTAACGCGAAAGCGAAAAGCGTTAAGAGCTAGAAAATGCCTGGCGGCATTAATTATAAGCCGCTTAAAAGTCTTCAACATGTTTTTCCCCCTCAAAATACGACTGACAAATGCAAAAATACAAAATGTACTAAATAAACGAGGCGGGATTAAGATCTATATGAAAGCCGTCTTCAAATTAGCACAAACGGCCATAATCAATAGTTAACTGAGGCGTCGCCTTTTAACCTCTTAACCCCTTCTTCGTTCAGTTCAAAGCTGAGTTCCCAGCAAGTTTGTAGATCAGAATCAACAAACTGCGCTGCAAGACGAACTTTTCAAGTATATTTATACAAGTTCAAGTTTTAAATCTTCATGTTCTTACACTAACCTACCGAGTTGCTCAGCCTGGCATTGTTGCACAGTGTAAAGTTTCTGTGACTTTGATTAAACTAGAATTATTTATGAACATAATAATTGAAATTCTAATCAAAATTTGCATAGATTATTACACAAATTCAATTTCAATTTAAATTTATTATTCAAATTTTATCTTATGTATTCAAGTTGGGCTCAATTCCCAAACTTTGTGCTCAGTGTACCAAATCGTCCTATTTTTAACATAATTCATCCAATATTTGACTACATGACTTTCAGTTCACATTCAAAATTACAGGGTATATAAATTTTACCAAATTAATTTTCCAAAGTTTTCTTCATTTGTTTCTTGTTTTTTTACTACAACAAACTTTTAAATCTTCATGTTTTTACACTAACCTACCGAGTCACTTGGCTTGGCATTGTTGCACAGTGTAAAGTTCTTGTGACTGTGGGTGAATTGCAACTATCTATAATCTATTGACTAAATTTACATATATAAATTCTTATCAATATTTGCATTCATTATTGGAACAGTTCAGTTTTAAGATCAATTTCTTATCAAATTGTATCTTAAGTCTGCCAAAGAGTTCAATTTAGTCAATATGAAACTGCCTGAATTTGCACTTTGCATTCAATTTTATAGTGTGTGTAAATTTTGCCAAATTAATTTTCCAAGTTTTCGTCATTTTTCAAGTGTTTTTCCCCCAACTACAAAGCCTGATCTTATTTTCCTTTTATTGTGCTGCTTTTCTTTTGCAGGCACAATGAGAGAGGGGAGGGGGAGAGGGGCATGACAAGCGGCAGGGCTTAGACAAGGATATGCAACGTCCAAGGTGTGAGAAGCAGGCAGCGATGCGTAAGACACACTCATGTGTGTGTGTGTGTGTGTAAAGTTCTTAAGTAGCCCCGATGCTTGGCTCGGCATTATAAATTAAAATGCATGCATTAAAAATTCTGCTGAAAAGAGTTTGCAATTAAGTACGACTTAAGTTGAAGTGTAAATAAAAATGCACACACACGCACACACACGCACACTCACACACACACACATATATGAACTTAAGTAGTTGTAGTTGGGAGTTCGGGGTAAAGGACATCAACCAAAAAACTTGTGGCAATTTCCTTAAGACTATTGCTTAATTTCCGGTCACTCTTACTTTCACACACACACACACATACATGCACGCACACACACACGCACGGCGACAAATGTGCCTGCCACTTAAGTCCTTTGAAATCCTTAAGATTTTTCCGACATTTTCCACTGGCCAGCCACTGATAAGCAAATTTCCAAACAGTTCACTTGGCTTAAGCAGGACCTTACCCTTACGCATTGTCGCACCCAAACCCCTCCCCCCCTCCCCACTCCCTGGAATGTCCTTTTGCGCATTAAGCAAATATCCTTTACGGTTATTAGAACTTTGCTCTCTGTAAAATTTTAATTTTCATACCCAAATCACTCAAAATCATTTTAATAAGTAAATTATGAACATTTTCTTATAAATAAACAATACACAATTTATTCGGCCAGCCGAAGGAGCTGTAACCCCCCCCTCCATCCCCTGGCTCGTGCTGCCGCAGGACTCGGGTCAAGTTTGCCAGAAAAAGCAGAACTACAAATATTTGTCGGTCAAAGGATATTTTCAGCTGCAAAACTTACATAATCCTGGCCAGCAGTCACTTAAGTTGTTCCACACACACACACACACGCACACACACACACTTGCGTGTGTGTTTTGTGGGGATTAAGTCGTTTTGATGTTGTGCGTAGGCGATTCATAATTATTGTTCTTGGTCTCGGCTGCTGTCCTTGCCGCTGCTTGTGGTCAGTCAATTGGTCAATTTCTTAGAAGAAAGCCAAAAGCGCGCTCACACACGCACAACCAGCCCCACACACACACACACACACCGTCTCATTGCCGCATTTCCACAATAAAATTTCATGCCAAGCTGAACACGTGAATGCTACGAAAACTTTCAAAGATTAAAATCTTCTGGGGGGGTTGCAGAGAGTGAGAGAGGGGGAGGGGGGGGTGTGGCTGGCTTGCGCTCACCCCTGCTAATTGGCCGCCTCTGGCTGTTGCGCAATCAGCCTCAAAAGTAGTCCAGGGCATACACACTCCGAAAAGGGGCTTAGCCGACGTCTCTAACAAGCAAAACCGAATCACAAAAATATCCCATTTATTTCGAACTTTCAATTCAGATTGCGATAAGCCAAAGACACAACTCTCAGCAGGGTAATCAAGAGCCAGCCGCCAGCATGCAACAGTTGCACGACTACTCCAATACCCTGTAGTCATAATTGAGAACTTGTTCACACTCAGGTTGTCTGACTGCCCGAAGAGTTTGCTGCGTTAAGCAAGAAGGGGACATATATTTTTTTTTATATTTCTTTATATTCATTTGACTTCTCTATTGCATACCCTGTAAACATAGTCAACTATTTCGAAGTTCAACTATTGACTTGAGTTTTAAGGGGAGAGTATATTATTATATATTCTATATTTCTATGTAGCGTGTCTACTACTAATGGTATACCCTGTAAATATAGAGAGCAATTGAATTTATTAAAATGTAATATGAATCTAAAGCTTATAAGATCATTTCCTATATGTAATACGACATTTAGTTCGTAGATAGTTTTGCAAATGCCTCGACTCGCTGCCTGAATACCCTGTATTCTTCTGCATATAACAAGACAAGCTTACCAATTGCACAGCTTTTCGCTTTGATCTCTTGCGTAACTAGGCTTTATTTTACATTCACAACTGTTATATAATCTGCAAGTGCAGGGTATTAGAGGAACATATCATAATCAATATTCCTGTGTAGCAAGTCTACAATTCCTCTATGGAATACCCTGTAAATATAGAGAGCAATTGAATTTATTAATAAGATAATTTCTTTTAGTTAAAACAATGTTTACTTAGCACGACTATTGAATAGCCTGGAAGAGTTGACTGTAGATAGCTTAGCAAATGTCTCGACTCGCTGAATACCCTGTATTCTGTATAGAACAAGACAAGCTTACCAATTGTTTGCTTTGATCTCTTGCGTAACTAGGCTTTAGTTTACATTCACAAATGTTACATAATCTGCCAGTACAGGGTATTATAGGAACGCATCACAATCAAACGGCATCAAGACAATTGGCAACTTCATTATTTTTGCGCGTCGCCGAGTTGGCAACGCGACTGCGACGGCGACGGCGACTGCGACGGCGACTTCGACGCAGGTTAATAAATCTAAAGCTGCGACACAGGGCGAAAAATAAGAGAAAATGGAAAAGTCGCGGGTGTGCGGGTTGCGGGGTGAAGTCAGCGCGACGACAGCGTCTAAGCCTATGCAAGTGGAGTTCATTACAAATCGTTTGTCAGCTTAGGGCAACGTTCGGTGGGCGGCGGGCAGTGGCCGGGGCTGTCTGCTTCGTCTGACTCTGTCCTGGCTGAGATTTAATGCCTCAAACGTTTTTAATTCAATTTGTTTGGCCCGTGCGCCGGCTGCTGTCTCGATTATTTTTGCCACTGATAATGCTAATAGGGATAAGCGCCGCCCGGCGATGCGCCCGCTTGTGGTTGGGCGCCCGGGGAGAGGGGGGGGGTGGTGAGAGGCTACTTAAGAGCTGCACTCTGCGTCTCCCCATCCCTCTCTTCCTCCGTTCAATCCCCATTCGAAATCAGCGCCATTTTTGAGTGCTGCCAGAACTGGCGGCTATTTTGGGACTGGGCAGCGCAACAATTAGCGTGTGGCTCCACACACACACACACACACACACACACACAGAGAGAGAGAGAGTCCGGCATACACATATGCATGCACATGAAATCGGCTTTTGTGTTAGCCCCCAAATCATGGTGGGTGGGGGGCGGGGGGGCAGGATAATGGATTTAATGAGTTTATTATTCGGTTGCGCCGTACGCATTTCGCCTCTATTGTTCGTTGGAGCCAAAGCCTCAGTCGGCGCACCTATGCCACCTATAAAGGCGGCCTCTAGGCCCCAGGCCCCACGCCCCAACATAATGCATAATGCCAAAGCCAAAAACGGTCAGCAGCAAAAATCCAGAGTCCACAGCTTGCAGGTTTATGTCCCTGTGAAAATCGTTATTGCGTATATTACGCTAAAATACAACAAAAACGACGCCGAGCAAGGCTTTAATATATATTTATATATATATGTGTGTATGTGTGTGCGTGTGTGTGTGTGTAGATGTGTGTGGCATATGGCACACGGGAGGATATATGCCGTGTGTCCTTATTGTTTTGAATTTTATAGACTCTGCAGCAGATCAGAGATTATAAATTAACTAAAATTCATGAAATTCAATATAAAATTATGCAATTTTCATATTCAATATATATCGAAGAGAATATTATAGAATATATCTCTATATATAAAATAGAAGGTCTACAAAAAATGATTGATATATTTTTTTATTATATGCCTGCCTTTTTTTTTTGTTTTCATTTAATATATTCCACTTTTAAAATATAAAAATTATGATTATATAGAATTTAATAAACAAAGCTTAAATTAAATTAAAAAAACTTCTGCAGAATTCTTTAAGAAATTTGTCAACACAAAGGCGAAACTTTGAGCACATTTTCATATTCAACTTTTTAAGTACACAAATATAATTAGAGATTAAACAGATAATTAAATTAAAAATTAATTTAAATTATAAAATGACTGAAGAATTCTTTAAGCAATCTTCCAACTTCTCAAACTTGTTGACTTTTTTAAGCACATTTTCAGCATAATTTTTATTGTTGTTCCGTAATATATTGTAAATACCTTTAGTCCTGCGTCCCTTTATTCAACATAATTGTTTATTCCTTTTTCAATTATTTTATACATACGTACATACATATATGTATGTCGCGCGCTTTCCACGAACATATATATGTTCAATACAATTGATATATTTATTTTTAATGCCCAATAAGGATTTTATGGCAATTAAAAGATTTGCAGGCGCACACAACAACAACAACATATGCATATGTATATAAGTATGTATATATATATTTGTAGTAAAAATCGCTCATAATTGTGGCGGCAACATTTGGTCGCGTTCTTCTGGCTGTTTTAAACGCGCCCAAATGCCAATCGCCTGCAATCTGCGCGCTGCTTACAATTTTTATAATTGGAATAATTAATAATACCATTATGCCGGCCAGCAGCGCGGGCGTTAAGCCTATTTGCTGCTGCTCTCCAGCAGCACCTATGCCCCGAACCCCCCACCTCCCCTTGCCACCCCCCTTACCCCCCTTGCCCCATCGGGCGGCATTGCATTTTGCGTTTTCGCTATTGGCAAACATTTTGGTAAATTATTTTTAAGCTTCACATAATTGGTCGCGCAAAAAGTTTTGTGTTTTAGGCCAAAATGCGATTTAGTGTGGCCCTTAGTTATGCTACTAACTATCAAATTTTGGGCTGACTAGATGAAATTGCCCGGCGTTGCCAGGCACAAAAATGAGCCATTATTTACCATAAATATAATATAATTATTTACATATTTATTTATTTATATTTATTTATGGAGGTTGATTCACTTAACTTCTTTATATAGAAGTGCTATGATTATACTTGATGAAGTTGCCCGGCATTGCACGGTTATATATATATATATATATATATATATATAAATATATATACATATATATATATATATTATATTTATATTTATTTGCTCCTCACGGATTTTGGTTCACTTAACTTCGTGCTCAGTTTGCTAAAGAAAGCAAATATACATAATTTGAACTGTCATCCTGCTACTTGTTGGTTCGACGCTCAGACGCAGGTCGTCACGTTTGTAAATCACATTTCTGCGTTGTTTTTTGACGAACAAACTCTTTTATATTTACGAGTCCTTTAATCAAGCACTGCCAAAATTAATTGGCCAACTAGTATGTTAGTCGGTGGCAAGTGCACATTATTAATTTATTTATGATTATTTAGCCTATTATGCATAATGTATTCATAATCCGGCCAATGTAAGGGGTAAGCGGCTAAAACCATTTTGCGGCTAACCGCAGCAGGCAATCATTTATTGAATAACCTCTCTTCGGCCTGCATATAAAATATGTTTTAATTGCTTATTTTAATTTGTGCCGATTTGCACTTGGCGCCATTTGAAGCGTTCCGAACTGAACACTAAACCGATTAGCAGCAGGCCCTAGAGTTAGGCAGTAATTAGCAGTAGTCACAGTAGCGCGACTTTGCAATACCCTAGATGAAAGTACATTAAATAAAACAAATGTGTTAAGTTCCAAAGTCAAGAAACTAGACAAAGGCCTGCCTAAAAAACAAAACAGCTTCTTTTTGTCAGCTATTTCTTTAATTTCCTTCCTTTAATTAAAAATACTTTATATTATTTCCATTTAATAAATACATATTTTTTTTTATTTTTTTTTAGAATATATTTAAAGAGTATACTATATGCTATAAAGAAATTCACTACCCTAGATCAAAGCAAAGAAAATAAAAAATTAACTCTTCTTATTTACACAAACAAATATTTAAGTTCCTAAGACAGGAAAAAATTGATAAAAGAGCTGCCTAAAAACCAATTTATTCTCAAATTCAATAAATACATAAAAATATTTTTTAAAATATATATATATTCCTATTTGTTATATTCTATACATATTTGACTTTTGAAAGAGAAATTTAACTATTATCACAATTTCAACAATGTTTGCACTTGAAAGAACTTGATTTGCAAAAATATCAAACTCGAGTACTTTATTTATATATATTTTTTATTTATTGTGCATCTGTATAAACAGCATGCCCTTTGGTTATATAGTTGCTGCAGGGTATTTGCAACTAATTTGTTGTTTTTTGAGTGCTTTAAAAGCTTCTCCAAATTTATGATTATTAAAATGAAATTTCCAAACAGCCCTCTAATTTCTTCCCCTCTCTCTCTCTGTCAATTGCAGCGAAATCGCTTCCGCTGCACTGCGTCGTGGAGTCCGTGCACTCGCTGCACGCCTCGCTCACCATAGACACACGCCAGCCGTGGAAGCGGCGGCCCAACATCGAGACGGACAGCTATGTGATCATCGCAGCGGCCACGCCCTGGAGCGAAATAGTCCAAACGGCGCTGCAGCGTCTCGGCTACTCGCAGGAGGTGGCAAACACGGCAAGAGGTGAGTAGAAGACATTTTAGAGGAGGGTATTGCCCTATTCGGTGATAGCCTGAGTCTACTTTCCTCAAAAAACTTCACATACTGCGGTTCCATTGGCAAGTGGCCGTTGTCGGTAACATGTGATTTTTTGCGAATGTTAAAAATGTTCGTTCTAATGGGAAAACCTGCAGGTCACAAATTTCACATTCGCAAAAAATGTAAGAAATGTTGTCAACATGTCATATATATTTCACATTAGAAAAAGAATGTTACATTCGTAAAGAATGTAAGAAATGTTGACAGTGGAATTTTCGCGAATGTCACATTTTTGATGCGAATGTGAAAAATGTGTATTCTTATAGGGAAACGTACAGGCCACATATTTCTCTTTAGAAACAAATGTTACATATGCAAAAAATGATAGAAATGTCAACATGTTGTCAAATATATTTCACATTAGAAAAAGAATGCTACATTCGTAAAGAATGTAAGAAATGTTGAATGTGACAAATGTGTTTTTTTATGGGAAAACGTACAGGCCACATTTCACTTAAGAAACGAATGTTACATATGCGAAGAATGTAAGAAATGTTGTCAACATGTTGTCATATATATTTCACATTAGAAAAAGAATGTTACATTCGTAAGAAATGTTGACAGTGGAATTTTCGCGAATGTCACATTTTTGATGCGAATGTGAAAAATGTGTTTTCTTATGGGGAAACGTACAGGCCACATTTCAATTAAGAAACAAATGTTACATATGCAAAAAATGTAAGAAATGTTGACAGTGGAATTAGGCTAGAAGTAGAAATATCCCACGCTTTATTGACCTGCATCTTAACGCTTTCTCTCCCTCTCTCTCTCTCTGTCCCTCTACTAGGCTCGCTCATCATCAAGCACTGGAAGCCCATACCACTGGAACAGATCTCTGATAATCCGGCTGTGCCGGTTAGCGATATTGTTGGTGAACTGACCTCGGTCATAACGCTCCGGATTGTCATATTGCGCCCGAAGACCTCGCCCTTTGGCGAGATCAAGGACAAGCTGCTCAAGCTGCTTGTGCTGCAATCGCATGCGCTGCTCCGCTCCACCGGCTGCCCCCTGGATGAGGTGAGTCCACACTCGCACACACACACACACACACACACACACACACACATACACAACTCTAAGCTAATTAGACATTCACTTTGAACTCGAACTACAAAACTTGCGCGTTAAGTTGACAAAATTCTATAATGATTCATAAGCGGTTTACGGCCAGGACAACAACAACAACAACAACCTGGCCTGGCCTATTAGCTGGCGTCTTGTGCGAGTTGGCAAAAAAAACTTCCCAAAAACTTTGAACTCGGCAACATTTTCTAGACTAAGCCGCAGCTAAGCGGCGCGTTGCGTAGAACCCATGAAAACTCAAACCGCTAATTTGCGTGAATTGAGGCATAAGCACACGCACACACACACACTCTCTCACACACACACACACACACACTCACACACACACACATGCGTATAAAGAGCCAACTGTTGGCAACAAAAGTTTTTTGCGTATCCTTGCCCCTGGAAAATGCTTCGAGCTCTAAAAACCAGCCAATGCCGTCTGTCTGCCTGGCTGACTGTGTGTGCGTGTGTGTGTGTGTGTGCTTGTGTGTGTCTTTATATTGCATGCATATGAAATTCATAGAAAATGCTTTTGATAATAATTCCGAGTACAAAGAAATGTTTGTTAAGCCGACTTCATTTATTTTGGTTCACTTAACTAATCCTTTTTCTGCAATAGTTTTCATTTGTAATCAGCTTTGCGCTTATCGCCGACTACACTGAAAACAAATTTCGAACGATTTTTGTTACGCACACATATGTGCAAAACTTGTCGAAATTAACCGGCGTTGCGCGACTCTAATTGATAATATTGTGCATTTGAGGCAGTTGCAAAGCCAGAAGCACTTAGCTTCTAAGTATAGCTACTGGAATTGAACCGGCGATCTTCCGCTTGCTAGTCCGACGTCTCCCCGTCTCTCTGACTGTCTCTCTGGCTGTCTGTCTGTCTTTTTGCCTGTCTCCCGAGATGTCTCCCCGTCTCTCTACTGTCTCTCTGAGAATTTCTGCTGGAATTGAACCGGCGATCTTCCGCTTGCTAGTCTGACGTCTCCCTGTCTCTCTATCCGTCTATCTGTCTGTCTGTCTGTCTGTCTTTCTGTCTGTCTGTCTGTCTGTCTGTCTGTCTTTTTGCCTGTCTCCCGGGATGTCTCCCCGTCTCTCTACCTGTCTCTCTGAGAATTTCTGCTGGAATTGAACTGGCGATTTCCCGATTGCTAGTCTGACGTCTCCCTATCCGTCCGTCTGTCTGTCGCTCTGCCTGTCTGTCTCTCTGCCTGTCTGCCATTTTGACTTTCTTCCTGTCGGTCTATATGTCAGTTTAACAAAAGCTCGCTTTGTAACCAGCAAGAATTCCTGCTTGAGGGTTTCATCGTGATACCCAGTCAGATAGTCAGGAAAAACCCTTCTATATAGATATATATATATATATATAGTTATATGTATGTGTGTGCACTCTCCGATTGTGTAGAGCTCAATTGCTAACACTGGGCTTATTTGTGGCCAACACAGCGGGGCAGATCATAGTCTTAAAGAGTTGTGCGGGCAGCGCATGACCCACATCTAAATCCTCCACCACAACCGACCGAGCGACCGCCCCGCCCGCCTGCCCCCTCGACTGCCCCCTCGACTGCAGTCAGTCATAAATCAGAGTATTTTCATGTCTATATATATTTGTTGTTGTTGTTGTCTTTATCGGAAATCACGACCGAAATACCCTTCAATTGATATTGCGACTGATTTTATTGGCCCTGATTAATATTAGCAAGCGTTTGCCCCTCTAATCACATGATAAGCATATATATTCCTATAATTCCCTCCGCACACACACGCACACACACACATACGAATACTCTTTGATTGTGGTCACATTGGTCCCGTGGCTAATGTTCGTCTGTGTTCCGAGAATTGCGAAAGTCACAAACGATATGAAAATCAATTTAATAATTGCCCGCCGTTACCCCTCCCCCTCTCACCCTCTCACATTTTATTTACAATTAGTTGTCTATAACACCTTCCTTACCTTACCCCCGCCCCCTCCCCCCTTCCCCTTCGGCCATGCTATGTTTCCGAGGCAGCTTAAGTGATTTGGGGCGCCTCCTTAGCTGATAGCGACAGACATTATCTATTATGTGGAGCTGGCAGAAGCGCACGTCCCCCCATCCCCCTCTCCTCTGGCCCATATACGTACAATATATATATATATATGTATATATTGCTAACGCTTCCCTCTAAACACGGGTGAGTTTTCTGTTTCGTTTCTATTTGTGAACATTAAATTCAATTTTAATCGCATAAGCTGTTGTGTCGTCGTCCCCTATCGGGGCATAGGGACTATCTATTTATCGCGCCCGACGTTGCCGTCCGTCAGTCAGTTAATATCAGCTCTTTTTTTTTTTGTTCTTCTTCTGTTTTTGTGGCGGGGTATCAGTTCTATATCGCGTTATAGGCAATTCTGAGTCTGCCGCAATCAGAGCCAACGCGCCGCGCACATTTATGGCTAAGTAAATCCCGGCCACTTGAGGGCCTTAACAAACCAAACGGAATCAAATCGAACCACAGCCCAAACCGAACCAACCCAAATGCGACTCAACTTTGATTTTTATGACAGCCGCTTAGTGGGCCAGACGTGGGCTCAAACCGGCTAAGTGCACTGGCGACAGCTAACCAGTAACCAGTACAGTCATGCCTCCTGTTCTTATACCTTGAACCCATTCAAAATGGGTAACAGGCAGAAGGAAGCATCTCCGTACCCATAGAGTATATATATTCAGCTGAGCCGAGTCGATCTAGCCATGTCCTTCTGTCTGTCCGTCTGGATCTTAGCACCTATAAGAGCTAGAGACCTGACATTTTTAACGGACATCCTCCTAGTGACCGTGCAGTACGATTTTCTTTCATATAAACGATAACTTGCCACGTTTGCAAGTTATCGATAAGAATCGATATCGAAATTCTGTTTTTTGAGCAAATCTCTTAGGTAGTTAGAGCTAGAGTCAGCAAATTTGACATGTAACTTCTTGAATAGTATATATATTCAAAACTTAGCTATAAATCAAATTCATATACCAATTTGAACTGCCCACCAATGTAAGCCACAACTTTAATGCAATTGTCTTTTTGAGAACATACAAATATTCTATAGCACAATAGGAGCTACTGTTCAAAGTTTAAGCCAGATCGGGTAAGAAACACAAAAGTTATTAAAGAAAATGTTTGCTTGTATTGACATGTGTTTGCTGCAGCCCAACTGCGCGTCTATTGAATTCTATCAACAGCATTGTATAAGATGTTGGTAGAAGAGGGTTCAGGGTATTCCCTAGTCGGAAACTCCCGCATTCTTCGCGTGATTCCCGTTAGAATCTACCACTCAATCGACCAAGGAAGCCGTCTTATTAGCTACAACAGAAGCAAATAAGCTTCCTCTTTCCAAGTTTCTTTCCAGTTCTATAAGGAACGGCGGAAGGTATCATAAAAGTGAAATATTTTGGATATCTGTATGTTATACGGGAACAACCTACATATCAAGTTTCGTTTATCTAGCTTTTATATTAATCGAGATGTCGGCTTGCAGATACTACTTACCCTGTTATCCAAGGCTAATCGTTTCCCCTCCTCGTTTGCAGGTGACGCTCTCGCAGATCTGTCGTAGCTCGCATCAGAATACGTACGCTCTGCCCGGCGGCGAGATACCCGACGAGCTGCGCCGCAAGTTCGATCAATGGTGGTCGAATCAGCTGTCGCCGCAGTCGGCGATGACGCCAAAGATGCTGCCGTTCATGTCGGCGCCGTCGACGGTGCCCGTGGTGCCCGGCGACATGGACTTTCCGGTGGGCACGGCAATGGCTGCCGCGGCCGCAGCCGCTGCCCATGCTGCTGCAGCTGGCGCTGGCGGCGCTGCCAATCCGCTGGGCGCGATGAGCAGTCGCGAGTCGCTGCTGCTGGCCAACGAGGCGGCTGCGGCAGCGGCTGCGGCCGCGGCGGCAGCTGGACATCATCCGAATGCGGCTGTGGGCCAGGCCCAGGCGGCGGGCGGGCATCATGGCAATATGCTGGTGCATCCGATGCACGCGGCCAGCATGCATCATCATCATCATCATGCGGCGACGCACGGCGGCCAGTATCCCAGCCAGAAGACGCGCATGCGCACCAGCTTCGATCCGGAGATGGAGCTGCCCAAGCTCCAAAAGTGGTTCGCCGAGAATCCGCATCCCTCGCGCCAGCAAATCCAGACCTATGTGGTGCAGCTGAACGCGCTCGAGTCGCGCCGCGGCCGCAAGCCCCTCGACGTCAACAACGTGGTCTACTGGTTCAAGAATGCGCGCGCCGCACAGAAGCGCGCCGAGATGCGCGGCGGCAGTTTGGGGAATGCGATGAGCGCCTTGGGGCATGCCGCCATGAATGGCTATCTGAGCCAGCATGCGCCGCTGGGCCAGAACTCGAGCAGCAGCGCCGGCAGCCAGCCGCTGAGCATGGGCAATCTGTCCATGTCGCACGACTATCTCAAGAGTCCGATGAGCCTGAAGTCCGAGGATATTGACACCATGTCCCAGCACTCCGACGAGCTGGAGGAGGAGCCCAGCCGGCCAAGCACACCCCAGCTGCCGCTCTCGCTGACCACACACGAGCGCCATCGCAGCTCGCCCATGCTGGAGGACGAGGACGAAGACGAGCAGCAGCAGCAGAGGGAGCAGCAGCAGAGGGAGCAGCCGCAGCGCTCCAAGAGCGCCGGCAGCGATGTGGTCAACGGCGTCGACGAGCACGAGGAGAAGCCCGCCGTGCTCAAAATGGGCGAAGACGCAACACGTGACCATGACAACTCCAACTCCAACAATGCCAATGTCGAGCCGACTGGCAATGTGCTCGGCGACGAGGCCGGTCCCAACAACAACAACAACAACAACAACAATAACAACAACAACAACAGCGAGCAGGAATCAGGCAGCCCGCCGAAGCGCAGCACGCCCAAGGAGGAGGACGACGATCTGGACATGGACGAGGACGATGAGGACAATGAGCAGGACACCAGCCATCTGGATGAGTTTCGTTCGCCCTCGCCGGATCTGTCCGCCAGCGTGACGCCGCACAAGGATCAGCTGCCGTTTCCCATGGTGCCCAACTCGATGTTCTCGCAGTCCTTCATGTACATGAGCCACTATATACCGGCCTTTGGCCAGGCGGCCGCTGCCCATCCGCATGCCCATCATGCCGCTGCCGCTGCAGCCGCCGCTGGGCTCCAGCCGAATGCGTTAATGGGCGGCGCCGGTCTCAATCTGTCGAGCATCTCGAATGAGGAGCGCCGCAAGCGCAATCGCACCTTTATCGATCCCGTCACCGAGGTGCCCAAGCTGGAGCAGTGGTTCGCCATGAATACGCATCCCTCGCACAATCTGATACTCAAGTATACCGAGGATCTGAACACCATGCCCTATCGGTAAGTTATGCCTAGATTCGGATACTCAATCGAGCCGACAGACAATGTTCGAGCTGCCCGAGCCAGCCAACATGTTCGAGCCAACATGTTTGTGTTGCGTCAAGCTGGGACAATACACGCATGATACGATTAGCTCGCACTCTTTTTAGATTAACTCGAAGTCTTTTCGGATTAACTCGAACTGTTATTCGATTAACTCGAACTCTTTTTCGATTAGCTCGAATTCTTTTTCGATTAACTCGAACTCTTTTTCGATTAGCTCGAACTCTTTATCGATTAGCTCAAACTCTTTTTCGATTAGCTCGAACTCTTTTTGTTCGAGTAGCCGAAAAGCGTTTTGTTTAACTCGATGCATAGCTCCAATTTTAAACCTGATCTATTTGCTCTGAGTGAAATCTCTTTTAACTCCTTTTGTTTTCGTTTGCTTTCTCTTTGCAGCCAAAAGTTTCCGCGTCTGGAGAGCAAGAACGTGCAGTTCTGGTTCAAGAATCGACGTGCCAAGTGCAAGCGGCTCAAGATGTCGCTCTATGACAACAGCCAGTGCAGCCAGCTGGGCGGGCTCGGCTCCTTTGTGCCCAAGTACGAGGAGCGCGACTAGGGGCCTCTCTTTAAATTGAAATAATAGGAAATTGGAGGCGTATCGAGAGCTACAATGTAAATACACACTATTTAAGACTTAAGCCCTATGCAGCTATGACAACATAATTAAGGGGTAGAGAGAGAAAATAGACCCCGTCTCTCCAAGTATTATAGTAAGAGTTGAACCAGTTTTCAGACCCAGTACCAGACCCACTTTCGGTCCCAGTTAGCTAGGCGCACGAACGCCGCTGAATATTTAGCAAAAAATAAAACAGAAAATAACAAAAAGAATTAGTTAAAAATTAAAATTAGATCAACTAATAGGACTTTAATTTATCGCAGCTTCTAGCATGACCTTATCAAATATATCTATATATACATACACAATAATATATATATCGAAATAAGTTTAACGATCCATGTGTGTAACCAAAGAAAGCCAATTTCATGTGTAAATATGTATGTTATACCAAAACTATTCTATTACTATAAAATATTTGAATAGTTACAAGCATTGGGAATTTCCTGTTTTTCAAATACTTTCAAGTTTTTGCCTTAGTTTAGTTCGTTTTCCAGCTTAGCACATATCTATGGAGCATTATATGTTTAAAAGAAAAACAAAAAGAAAGAGAAAAAGAAGAAAAGCAAAAAAACGAAAAATATCTATTAAATCTAGCCCAAAGAAAGGGGGCTTCCGTTAAATGTCCTGGTATTTAATACCTGCAAAATGACATGACATTTTCAGCCGAAAACTCAGCTACTGTCTTAAGTATTCAGTTGTGTAATTTGAATAATTCAATTTCAAGCGTTTGATAACAAAATTACGAGTAGAATTCACATTTATAAAAACTACACTTAAACGTGTTTAATAAATTGTTCCACTAGATCCGTAAGCATACAAATCGAAAACAAAAACCAACTAAATTTACTTGTAATTTATTAAAAGCATAAATACACACACAAACACACACAGATACACACACGAATACACATTCAACAAACGTACACACACACGCATACATTATATTACGATATGTATTCCCAGCAATTATTAAATAATTAAATAAATACAATTTTAAATGTCAAATTTGAGCTAAACTCGATGTGTTCCTCTTTTGGGGCAGAATATTGCTTGATATATATTCTCAAAAATTAGAAAGTCGAAAGTCCATATTTGAAGAACAAAGAAAAGACATAAAATCGTTGAATATCGCTTCTCATTCTGAGATCCGTTTATTAAATGATGCGATAAAAAAATAAATAACATTTGATAAACATAATTTGTAACCATTTTCAGCTGTATGTGGCACACGTTAAAAAAAGAGAAGAGAAAAAAAAACCAAAGTCATATGCAGTTACGAGTCCTGGCGATGTGGCAGGGGCAACTCCTGTGTCCTGTGCCTGTGTCTGTGTCCGTGGCTAATGTGTGGTAATGTGTTTGGCAATTTCTCATGTGGCAGGACCCGCTTTGCTTTATTTCTTTCATTTTTGTTAGTCGCTGATAAGCAAAGGGGAAATAAATATGCATATATGGAGTGAAAAAAGAAATGCTGAACGTCTCCTGCTGCTGCTCCTGCTGCTGCTGCTGTTGGCCACGCGGCGTATGAGTTATCTGCCCAGGCGGAGAATATTAGCGTTGCCTTCAGCGAGATATGAAACAATTTATTAGCGCCAAAGTTTGCTTCATTTCTTTCTTCATTTCTTTATACATTATTTCGACCGCCTTTGTGCAAGACACAAATGTGAAGGCATTTTACTCAGGCACACACACACACACACACTTATGCTCCTATAGATAGGTATAGGTACAATCATGCATGTGTGGCTGTCTTGGAGGAGCTGGGGCTGTGGGGCAGCTCCTAAATCAGCAGTCAACATTATTTCTTATTTAAAGTACGTATCTGAATGGGCGTATGTGCATGTGTGTGTGTGTGTGCAGGGATGTGCATCATTTGTTATCGCAAACTTTTAAATTAAAAATGTAAAGAAGTCAGCGCAGTGGCAAACGAAATCGCGTCCCACAATTTATGAGCACATTTTTTTGGTTTCCATATTAACAGGCTTTTTTATTTATGCATTTTTAAGGACTATTCCGATATCCGTGGACCAACAGCAGGTATTGTAATATCATTAATATGAAGCACATGAAGCTTGCTATGCCTCATTAGACCCGTAAGGATCCCGATTATCGATTGCCAATTTACCGACTTGACCCGATATGGCCCAATTGCCCAATTTGGCCGAAATATAGCCATTTATAGCCGTTTGTAGCGTTTTTTTGCAGAATTTTAGTAGTACTGCATACTTTCGTGCTGTCCACATAATACGCTTGAGCCTACAAGAGTAGCTGTTCGATCTACTGCATACTTTTTGGTCCGCGCATAAAAAATTACCATTCACATATTTTTTTTTATTTATTTATTTTATTTCAAAAAACGCGGTATGCCACTCGATGCCAGGGATCCGTACGAGTTCAAAAAGGCATAACTTTCCAAAATCGGACCATTTTTAGCCGAAAAAACGAAAAATCCTCAAAATTATAACGGCATTTTTTCGCGTTTTTCAAATGTATCTCGGCCAAATAAAGCCCGATCTTGGAAAGATTGGTCTCGTTCGACTCGCGGTCACAGCCATTTTCAGCCAACATCGTCATTTTTGCAAAATACATAGTAGTTTTCTCAAATTGGGCCATTTCTTAGAATTCAGATTTTTTGGTGTCAATCGATAGTCGGGATCCGTACGAGAAGAAAGAGGTATATCATTTCGAAATCGGACATATGGTACCCGAGATATTTCAATTTTAATTTCAAAAATAATATTATGTAGACAGCACGAAAGTATGCAGTACTACTAAAACTCTACCAAAAAACGCTGCATTTCGCTGAAAACGGGCCGATTTGGAAAATTTTCAGATTTTCCAAAAAGAAAAAAACAGAAACTCAATCAAAGCTAACTAATGAAGCACCAGGGATACTAGAAGCAAAAGCATGCATATTTCTGAACCGTTTCCGTGCGCATTTTGCAGGGATTTGGTCCTTTAGGTTCACTAGGACTATATTAATGGTATGGTATAACCATGGATATAACGGTCAACTAGGACCATCGAGGGGCATGGGGCTGTTGCTGGAGGCGGCTGAAAGAAAAAGAATTCATATTTTTTGACCATTTCGGCCATTTAGGTTCACCAGGACGATATCTTTGGTATGGTTTGACCAAAGATATATTTTGGTCATCTAGGAACGAACCATCGGTTTTGGTTGTCTGTTCACCGGGACGTGGCAGACGTGAAGTCAATCTTTTTTGATGATTTTTTGGATTATCTCGGCCAAATAATGTCCGATTTGGGAATTTTATACCATTTTGGACTCGTAAGGATCAGTACTATCGATTGGCATCAAAAAAATAAAAATCTAAATTTTGACCGAAATCATCAAAATGGCAAGGGGTTACATCACGTTTTTTCTTAAATTCGGGGTCGGTTCGAAAATCGAAACTTTTTTGATGATTTTTATTGAAT